>JASAMW010000503.1:0-37664 GCA_030247985.1 Epsilonema sp. ZAB3_2
AGGGAACAAAACTGGGAGATCTCGGAGTAGAAGCTGTCACATACAGTGCACCATAGAACCAACGCGACAGCTGGCGTGTGACGTCAAACAACATTACATAGAAAGAAGTTCACAGAAGAATAAGAAAGGCGCATCCAGCTTGGTGCATACAGAAGAAGAAGCAGGACAAAAGCGCGAAACTAAGAGTGAAGGCGCAAAAAGTTTTTTGCGCGCCACCAGCCCGCCATTCGAACAACAGCTGATGAATGGTGCATCGTATTCGTCGCTCGCCAACTGCTTGCTCGAATCAAACCTGCAGCAGAACCCGGATCGGATCAGCTAGCTGCAGCCCCAGCCCAGACACGCACTCATATCCGGCAAAATCAACAAACAAGGAAAGGGGTTGGGGACACGCACAGCATAGCAGAGATGGCGACACAAAGCAACTGACGTCGGGCACAACCAATCCTACAATAATTTACACTGTACGGCCATAGGTACAGACGTACAAACAAACAATAGCAGGAACAAGTAGAATAATTTACCCCGGAACTAGCCACCACATGCGACATCAACGCTGCAACGGTTTCTACCTATCGTACCAATCGAGAGGACAACGCAAACGCAACTACAAGAACAGCATGCTGCCCCCTGAAAACAATCCAAGATCAGCAAAACGTCAAAGCTTGCAGACTATAGTACAAATTATAATTCTGGGACCCATGCATTATTTATTTCGAGAACTACGCGACGTAGAGCAAAGCGGTCAAAACTTCCACGGATAACTTTAGCTCGCCTCTCCAATAAAAAAAACCGTTTGATTCTATCTGCTCTCAGTGGCGAGATATCGCCAAATTCCTTCAGTACTAAAATCGGCAAATTGGGCGTGGACCATTGGGCAATTCTAAACCTCGCAAACGCCCGAAAAATCAAAAGTGGTAGAAATATGCATACGTGATGAAAACGATAAAAATGGGCATCGGGCGTACAGGGTCGTGTGGTGTCGTGGTTTGCGTGGTTTAGCGTCTGCCAAATGGTGACACGATGTTAGTGCTGAAGGAAATTGGCGAGATCTCGACACTGAGAGCAGATAGAATCAAACGGCTTTTTTTATTGGAGAGGCGAGCTAAAGTTATCCGTGGAAGTTTTGACCGCTTTGCTTACATCGCGTAGTTCTCGAGATAAATAATGCATGGGTCCCAGAATTATAATTTGTACTTTAGGCGCGTCACCGCATAAAGTACGCACAGAAAGAGAGAAGAGCGAGGAGGAGGAAGCTTGGCTGCTTGCAGTAGTCAGTTAGCTAGCTAGCAGTTGTCTGTCCTTTTCTTTCTTTCCCACTCACTCAGTCTCCATCCCAGTCTCTTGTTCCATCAACGGCCAGAGAGTGGATATCAGTCATGCGGCTGCATATTCTGCTGCAGCAGAAGTTGCAAAATGACTGACGAGCGTCTCTGTCTGCGATCGGAGGAAGGAATGCGCACTCCAAAACGGCAGTCAGCGAGTTTTTTCAGCCGAGCTTTAGCACCAACCAATACTAGTATTCTACCGCCGTCATTTCATGTTCTCGCTATCTATTATATTCACCCTTCTTTCTCCACAACATTCTTCTGTCAGCGACCGCGACACAAACATACCGACCAGCACACTTATATTGGTCAAGCTCGTTTCTCGTCATTGATTTCCACCCCATTTGGAGAAAATGTTGCGGACTCCACTTGAGAGAGCAGCTGCTTGCTGCTTCTTCTCTTCCTGCAGCCTCGCTTGCTTTTCCTGTTTCCTTTCGCTAAGACGCGTGAAAACTCAGCTCCGCTTACTAGCCTGCAGGGGCACAGTTGCCTCAGGTGTAATTGCCCACTAAATCAGGTCCAACACCAAGCAAAGCAGACAGCCAGCCTTCCTTACACTTCACATTCCCCGGCTGGCTACAGTAATATACGTTAAACGTCGTCGTCAAAGAAGAAGCCGCACATATTAGCACAGCACCCGTTTACCTACGTACGTACGCACAGCACCTCAACCAACCACAACGCACCTCCGGTCAGAATTATTGAAGAGAGCATCAAAACTGTATGTATGGGCTACGTTCAGTACCCGAGCACACACACCAATGCATCAACCAGTTGGTTGGTTTGCACGCTACGCGAAAAGTTGGACGGTAGGTAAAAATTGGAGGAAGGGTGATATGTATGGTAGCGCGGGATAATTCTGGAAGGCACAACCTATTTCAGATGGGAAGGGAGAAAATTGGTAATTATGGCATAAGAATCATACTGATGATTGTACATTGCTTAGCTTCCCCATCGCCCCTCGATTATTTAGTAAAGATAACGGTGGGCCGAATTACCCCACCCCAGCCAGCCCGAATTACCCCAGTCTGCCCGAATTACCCCCGCACTATCACATATTTCATTCGGTGATTAGTGACGGACATTTCGCACCGAGAAAGAGGGACGACATGACGAAGTTCGCAAGCGAAAGATTAGCTGCGTCGTAAAAGCTCCAAGAGTATTCGCACAATAGCTGCGCACGCATACGTACGTTGGATAGATAGGCTAAGCGGAATTCAATCGCTGGCAAACGACGGCAAGTCAAAGGATAATAAAGAATTCAGGAGCGGGCGAGCTTCAAGCACGGAAAGGAAGGAAGGAAAGATTATGCAAGACGAAGACAAAGCCTGCGCGCCTGTGAGTATGTACAGTTCGTATGCAATGAATAGCGGCTTAATGCCACCCGCAATTAGGCCTCAGGCAGACAAAGCTGCTGCAGCGGGTTTCAGCGTTTTACGAGCTGACTCGAGATATTATGTAGAAGAAAGCGGGCGCTGCATTTTGCAGTTGAGCTAGGCACGCTTTACAAATCACTCAGCAAAAAGCCATGATTCAAGACGCCATAAAACTGCCTCTAGCCAGGAGGAGCAGGAACTGCAGCGAAAAAACGACAGATGCCCGGCTGCAGTCATTTGTGTGTACGTAGGAAGCATCCGCGTTCGCCGTTCATTCCCTATTCACGAGTTGCAGTAAAGCAATTGGGTTGGTCGACAGCGACCCCGCGGCGGTATTTAGTGACAGTTTCTAGATCGGTTGCCTTCGGGGCCGTCGAAGTCATTAGTTGTCAATTCTTCTTTTCACTCGCTCCTTTTCCGCTTCCAGGTGATAGAACAAGGCCGACGACCCCGCAGACACCGATCCAAAGTTTCACAAAATACCGCAGGGTCGCCATCGACCAACCCAATCGCGTTACTGCAACTCGTGAATAGTCAGTCACACAGAAGAAGAACACAGTCTTCATAGACTTCCTTGCGCCATTTTGCAGCCGACATTCCACGTCAAAAAATCCAACCGCGCCAGCATTCCAGCGCGTCAAACCCACCAAGGGGCGACGACATTTTCGTTCTGCAGTCATAAGCAAGACTTGCAGAAAGATCCCAACCTTCTACAAGAGCATTATTAGTGAACTCTCGAGTCTTCGTAGACAAACGAGAAGAGAAGAGACCACACACAAAGTGGTGATCGAAATAAAATGTCTGCATACCAAAGGAAAGTTTTCGCCGGGGGCAAAAAGCGCAAATAAGTCATCAAGGTACGTTTGGAAAGGATAAAGCTAATGCATCCAAAGAGCATAAGCGTGCAAAGAAAAGATGAGCTTCTGCCTCCGTTCAGAAAAAGCGAACAGCAGCATCCGCTAAAGCCACCCGAATTCAGGGCAAAAATGCCAACTAGACCTACAAAATAAAATACCGCTCAACTCCACCTGGCAATGGCAAGCAAGATAGGCCTAAGGCATGAATTCGATTATGTCTTGTATGTACGCACATAAGTAGGCAAAGGTGCATACACATACAGCCTCCATTTGTTGCTATCCCCGAAGGGAGAGATATTGAAAGACCTTTCGACTGTTGAGGTTCCGTTGTTCATTGGCCTAAAGCTACTCAAAGGTGTATGTCAAACTACCAACCTAATAAACAAATCAGAAAACAATGGATATGCATAGTTTGCTATTGTGCTAAGGGCAGAATAGAGCAAGAAAGAATACCTCAGAGCTGGCTGAGCTACCTATGCATTTAGAGTGCCTCAAATTGAGCTAAAAGATTATCGAAATTCAACTCCCCGCACCTAAAGAAGCACTCGCTTCGCTTTTCCGCTAAGCTTTCAAATGTAAACCAACGACAATTGAGAAAGATTATCCCTCGAAAAAAATCCGCACCTCACACTAACCTTTTCTTTCTCAATTTCCACAAAATTTTTACAAAGTCAAGCAGCAAATAAAAGTGGCGTTATCCATTTTGAATGCTTCTGCATCGTCTCAACTGAACCTCAATCAAGCATGCAATGGCTTACGACATTGAGCAGGGTATCGTATCAACATTCAAACATCTTGCAGAGGGAAAGAAAAGCACAATTACACACAAAAACAACAAAACCAAGGTAGAATCTGAGGCGTACATATTCCTAAAAATCGCAGAATATAGCCTACAATACCAAGCAGAAGCTACACTGCAGACGAACAATGGCGATAAAATTTGAACTGGCTGCAGCTCACACAATCCTTCTCGCCAATTGCCGGTGGGTAAGGTGAGAAATTTACACCTTCTTCACGACTTTTTACATCCAAAGCCAGCCGACCAACTGCTAAGAATGCTCAATTGCTAACAACAATCACAGTTTTTAAGACAGACACCAATAGCAAGGATCTCCTTGCCAATAGGTACCTATATGTATCTACCTTACCGACTTAAAGGGGTTCGCCGTGGCGAAATCCAGCAGGTAAGGCTGCTATGCTGGGGTGATAGAGCAAGTTCTAAGCTTTCATTTGATGTATATATTGTATGTTCGAAAATCGCTGGTTGCGCTGTTAAAAGCTGTTGAAGTTTCTGTTTAGTACAGGTCCAGTTCAGGGGCCAATTTTCGAGGTTTTTGGCTTGTATCTCTGGTGGGACGGCAGGTAGCCATGAGATCTGCATGTGAACAGGCGTGGTTTTCGCCGACCTATCTCATGGTACCTTGCTTTTCAAATTCTCTCTACAATTGATGAAGTTATAAGCAAAATGCTTCGAATTTTAGTGCTGTCCACAACGGAGTGGACACCACTAAAATTCGAAGCATTTTGCTTATAACTTCATCAATTCTCGCTAAAAATAGAAAAGCAAGGTACCATGAGATAGGTCGGCGGAAACCACGCCTGTTCATGTGCAGATCTCATGGCTACCTGCCGTCCGGCCAGAGATACAAGCCAAAAACCTCGAAAATTGGCCCCTGAACTGGACCTGTACTAAACGGAAACTTCAACAGCTTGTAACAGCGCAACCAGCGATTTTCGAACATACAATATATACATCAAATGAAAGCTTAGAACTTGCTCTATCACCCCAGCATAGCAGCCTTACCTGCTGGATTTCGCCACGGCCACGGAGTGGACACCACTAAAATTCGAAGCATTTTGCTTATAACTTCATCAATTCTCGCTAAAAATAGAAAAGCAAGGTACCATGAGATAGGTCGGCGGAAACCACGCCTGTTCATGTGCAGATCTCATGGCTACCTGCCGTCCCGCCAGAGATACAAGCCAAAAACCTCGAAAATTGGCCCCTGAACTGGACCTGTACTAAACGGAAACTTCAACAGCTTGTAACAGCGCAACCAGCGATTTTCGAACATACAATATATACATCAAATGAAAGCTTAGAACTTGCTCTATCACCCCAGCATAGCAGCCTTACCTGCTGGATTTCGCCACGGCGAACCCCTTTAACGCTATTCGGTGCAGTCTTGAAAAACAAACAAGAAGCCAAAAATGTACTTACTTACTACATACATTACATACCGATGTTGTTTTCTTTCGCATTTCTCTTCAAAGGTTCAACTCAACCCAACTCTACAAAACGGAAGCGGATATTTCGGCCTCTAAAGGATACAAGAAGCAACATTCGAAGGCAACTACAGAAAAGACTGACAGGCCGATAACAACGCAAAAAACGAACTCCATCGAGTTTCCAACGCCAGCATTGGGCTCGGCAGGAACCAAAAGTTGTTCTTCAAGGAGCAGAAGCAGAGTAAAAATGACAGAATTCTGCTCCTTCAAACAATAACGAACGGTGGTTCGGGTTCCTCCGAAAAAGCAAAGTAACAGCTGGTCCACAGGGAGCAAGTCATAAAAAAACGGAAAAGAAAGCAAAGTCCGCTCGCCTGTGTTCCACAATTTGTCTTAGTCTCTTTCTATTGCAGCTGCACAGCTTTTGGAGTCAGAGACAAAAAGTAAGCGACAAGACACGTAGCTGTACTGTACGTGTACGTACGTACAGTACATACGCGGGATAAAGCAGCAATGTACCAGTGGTTGCACAAGTACGTAGGTTTCAATGGGGAAATTGCGATCACATAGCGAACAGTATTCCGAAGTACGCTCAAAATAGCAGGAAATAAGACCACAAAACTAACAATGGTCTGTGGGAGACTGCGTTGATTACCTATCATCTCTGTTCTCTTATTTTCTCTTATTTTCATCCATACCGGAATTGGTCAAAATGTTGACCACCTCCTACTCCTGACTGACGAAAAATAAAATTTTGCCAGCATTCTGGAGGATGGTTGGTCGGATTTGCCCTCACCTCACTTCAGCCAACAGGGCGGCTGCCGACTCCAGAAAACCAGAAGACGAAGAAGCAAAGGGCGAAAAGAAGAAAAGTCGGCCAAAAATCCCGCATCCATCAAGCCACACAGAAAGCCCGGAGGGCACAAGAAAAGAAGAATACGCATCGCAAAGAGCTAAAAGGATAAAGCTGCACCTTTCTCTCTCCTTCACGCCCAGGTAAACGTCGCACTTCGCGCCATTTCCGCTGCAGCTTCGTCAGTCTTCAAAGGGTGCCGCGCTCACCAGAGCTTTCGAATGAGCTACAGTAGGTCCAGGCACCAGCTGGCAAGCCTATTTGTGTACACTTTTGTTCCGGTCACTCGGGATAAAGCATAGACATCGGACACTGATGACATCAAGGCAGCAATAAGATCCCCAACGAAATCAATTTCTAATTCAAAGCTGGCTACTCAATCCAATTTTGAATTCCAAGCTTTCGTTTCATCCAGCTTTGCTTTGACTACGGGCCACTTTTGATTGTCATTTCAGCAAAAAACCATCTGGAAAGATGCCACATTACATACCTACACATCCACACATACAGAAAGAATGTAAACTACTGGCGGCGGCAGCGCAAAAAGTCAAAAGTCAAGTGAAGTACTGTGTATACAAAGCAGAAGAAGTATGAGCGTTCTGCTGTTTGCTTCATTATTCCTTCGATCGGTACGTGCGTATAGTGTACTGTACGTAGTGTCGAACTGAGGGATTGTCGTCTTTTCTTCGGTAGCCAAACAAATAATGTTTCAAGAAGCTTCCACTAAAAAGCTTCAGAATGCAAACATACCGCATACTTTCAGCCAGGTAAGTACGGTACGCGTAGTAAAGTAGCCCTGTCCTGTATAAACATAGCATACTAAACGCTACAACACTACCAAGCAAGCCAAGCACGAAGCTGCAGCCACATAGCGCATCCCTTCTTCTATCCTTCGAGTGCGCGAAAAACCCCCACAACTGCAGCTTTGCATAAGACCGCCGCGATTTCTATGCCAACTGCCATACTGTTGTGCCTCGAATATTACCCCCACCTATCCCGGTCGCAAGTCAAGTTGCTCAGCGATCAGCCGTCAACGAATTTGATCACTTGCAAGAAAGCGAGAGATAATCTGGATGGACCGTTTGAGAATCGTTCATCTCGGCCACTAAAGCATATATCTGCTTTCGCTCATGCCATATTGTACTTTAGGGGTGTATGTCTTCGAAGCTAGTCAAGAAGGAAAATTTGCCAGATGTGCAAGCAGGGAATCGAACCCTGGATCTCTCGCGTTCCATGCGAGCGCCTTAACCATCTGACTACACTCTACACCCGGATGACATTGCAGTCACACAATTCCCCCTTTTGACCATGCCAGCTACAATAGGCTATGATCGAGCTATTACTTCAGCAGCAATAATACTGACGACGAAGGAGAAGAAGCGAAGCGACCAGTTCTCTTAAACTCTCTCTCTCGTCGGAAGAGCAAATACAGCTGCCAAGCAAAGCGAGTGAAGAGGACAGCGCTCTTCACATTAGTCCATCAAAAATGAAAGGAACGTCCTCAACTCCAACCCCAAACCGATCGCCCAGCCAGCCAATGAAGACGACCATACAACAGATAAGATAGAATACGCATTGTGCAAACCCCACAGCAAACATACAGTACATAAGAACGAAAAACGCCGAACAAGACCCTTGGTGGTAGACTGGAGAAAAAGCCACAAGATCTAGAAGGTACAACTGTACATTTGCACAACTCTATGGTACGTTGGATAACAGCGAAAACAAGCATAAACAAAAACCAAGCATTTCAAAAACCCACTTCGGCCCATCCGTCCAGACGCGAAGAGGATTGAAAAAACAGTTGGAGAAGATCAAGCTTTTTGCCCTCCTCCTATTCTTCCCAGTACTCAGTAGGTAGGCAGGACTTCGAAATGCAGCTGCAGACAGTAAATTTCCGCCGAGGCGAGGTTACAAAAAACACCTTCGAATACGTATACCATCAGCGTGCATAAAGCACAAAGCTAATAGATAGCTAGCACACACAGTGCACGCACAAGCGAACAAAGGAAAGAATTGATAGGGTACCATGGGGTAAACCGGACACGGGGTAATCCCGGACACCTAAGCTTTTCTGACTTGCCGCTTCAGCAACTGATGAACATGGTAGCTCAATTGAAAGAGGAGAGTTCAAGGAATCGTATGGCAGGAAACTTGTCTCATTCGGTCTCATGGTAGCTGAGATATACTCGGTGTCCGGGTTTACCCTCGTGTACGGGTTTACCCCAGAATACCCCACCTCTCACGCAGCCATTTCGCCCAAAATTAAGGCACAAAACAGTCGCCACCAACTCGAAAGACAAAGTTACTAATGAATATTTCTGACGTGTGTCACGTCTTCAAAAGTCCGCTGCTCCCGCCCACCAGCTACATATTTCGTACATCCGTTTTGGACTGTGCTCATCTGAGCCAAACAAAGCCATCAACGCCGTGCTATGGCTAATCTGCAGCTAGGGATTATTAGCTGCCGTAGAAGCAAAGACGCCCACCCATTAGCCAGAGTTACTGTCCGCCCGCATACATACAACATAAAGCCTTAGCATCCCGCAGAGACATAAAAGCCTTACTACTTTACATAATCGGGTTCGACTATTGGTGCAAGCCAAACCAACGCATTACAGAAGATTACAACAAACAACTTTCACTTTTCTCAACCTACTGTGACATAATGCAGTAGCCTAGACCTCTACATTACTATACAATCAATGGGTGGTCATCTCATCCCGGCTATACAACTATGAACAGCAACTGTTCTAGTGAATTTGCGCGCACAGCAGGGTACACAAGAAGTGGCCGTACGTATGTACGTACAATACGTACTGTACTGTAAGTAAGGAATGTACAGCAAACAGGCAGGCAGCCACAGTATGGACGAGTTGCGGTAACGCGATTGGGTTGGTCGATAGCGACCCAGCGGTTTTTAGTGAAAGTTTGGATCGGTGCCTGCGGAATCGTCGACCTTGTTCAATTATCTGGGAGCGGAAATAGAGCGGGTGAAGAGAAGAATTGACAAACTTTCACTATTTCCCGCGGGGCGCTATCGCGTTACCGCAACTCGTAAATAGAGAAGCGGCAGTTTGGAAAGTGGCAGCCAAGACAGACAACGACCACTGCGTAAAGTAAAGACGAAGAAGCCACTCTTCGCTTTCGGGAGAATTGCGCGCAAAGCTTTTCCTCTTGACAGCCCAAGCAGTCAAGGCAAAGTTGCTTATAGTTTGCCATCCGTTGCCTTTAGTTGCCTGCCATCCACTGAACAACAGAGCCAACTGCATAGCTAACACAAGACAGCACGACCATAAAGCCCATTTGAAACCGGGAAGAGCCCGCAAGGCAAAGAGATGATTGCTGCTTTCGCTCGCGACAAACACGCAGACACATCTGCAGGAAGCTTGCATTATAGCCGCAGGGTCGGTGGGATAACTGCGATAACCTCCTATATATCCATCTCCATCCATAACGCAAGTAGCAATACTATGAACAGTACTTACCAAAACATGTATAGGACGCAAAAAAAACAATGCTTCATCACCCACCGCCATCGCTACTTTATCATATCATTTTTTCGCAAAAAAATTGACGCCTGCAAGGTTGATCGAGCGCGACAGATCTCGGGAGTTTTAATTCCGCTCTTCCCTCCTACCACCCACCGACCGAACTGCCCGAGTTTGATGCCCCGTTCACAACGGACGCTGAACGCTGACGCTGTGTTACCGTCGGCGTCAACGCCAACGCAGACATAAGCGTTCAAAGCAGATATTAGCGTTCGACGCAGAAGGCCATGCAAATCTTTATTTTACTGCGATAATAACGCCGACATGTTACCGCACGTACGTATTTCAAAAGTGTACGTCGATGTGCGCTCCTAATTATCTGCGATCGCTAATATCTGCGTTGACGTCGACGTCAGCGTTCGCGTTAACGCCGGCGGTACGCTGCGTCAACGCTGGCGTTCAGCATCCGTTGTGAACGAGGCATGAGACCGGAAAGTAGGCAGACAGCGGCTGTCCTGTCTTCAACTTGCAGCTCGGAATTCCTTCCTTCCTTGCAGCCTGCTTCCTGTCTCGCCCGAAGCAAGCGAGCACAAAAACGCCGCCAAGGAAAAAGGAAACAGCAGAAGCAAGCAGAGTTATTAGCCCGAAGGCAGGAGGAGGAGAACAAATGAAAACAATCTGCCTGCACCGCTCGCTCCAGCTCTTTCGAAAGAACATAGGGCCCCAACTGCGACCGAGCATCAATCTTCGAGTTAGAAGAAGAATTAGCAGAAAACAGCGTGTAAAACACCGGACGAAGAGAAGAATTTATGCGATACGCAACGCAACGCAAGAACCCACCATAATCATCATACCACCTATCTAATGGATAGGCCTAGAGAATGTACGTAAAGTGAATGTGTACTCGCATTCGAATACTGGAAAATGGATAAGTCTCTGTGGGTGTAATTTGGATGCCACCTTGCTACGCATTATCTTATCTGCCTCTCTTACAAGCTTGAATGCCAGCCAAAAAAAGCTAAAAAGCCCCCTGCCCAGTTTCTGCAAGAAAGTAGGCTAAACATGCCAAAGACGCTGCTGCTATCAGCGAACATAATCGAATCAGAGTTTGTGCGGCCAGAAAACCCAAACAAAGCGACATGACGTGTAGACAGCGACTCGAGGGAGAAAATAGTAGCCTGTACATATTCACTACTGAGTTGTTGATCCTGGGTGGTTGCAACTTGCAAGATGGCCCCTTTATTTCAGTGTGTTTATGGACCAGTTGCGTTGTCGCAATGGGGTTGGTCGATAACGACCCGGCGGTATTTAGTGTAAGCTTAGATAAGGTGCCGACGGGTATGTCAACGTTGTTCAGTCATCTGGGAGCGGAAAAGGAGCGAGTGAAAAGAAGAATGACAACAAATGAAGTCGACGACCCGCGGGCACCGATCCACAAACTTTCACTAAATACCACGGGTCGCTATCGATCAACCTAATTGCGATAACGCAACTGGTCCATTGATAGATCTGTAAGCCGGCGGTAACGTCAAGATCTTTCTCCTTCAATGTTCTATGTGACCCTTCATTTTCCGCCGCTCCCTGAAGACAATAAGACGGCGACAATACCGCCGGCTTACTGATCTGTAAACACACTGAAAACAAACAGCGCAAGTAGTGAATAAGTAAAACATGCAGTGCATTCGTACTGCGTGTTCTATACTATCGAATGTCGTACTGTTTGGGTGCCTTTGCACAGGGCGTACACCTTTACAATAGATAGGTACACCCCTATCAAGAATAAAGATGCTTGCTTGTCTTACCTGGTAAGATTCCTTGCTGAACCAAATGTATCCTTGAGGGACGGGTCAACAGTTTTAGTTGAAGAGCTACAACACAGTAACACACAGGTACGCAGGTAAATACACAGGTACGCAAGGGCGCTAAGAAATTATGAATGGTCGCGAGCCGACCCCGCTGTATTACACTGTTTTCGGTGCATTTTTTGATTGGCAAGGGGAAGGGGAAGGAGAAAAACACTGAAAAAGTGTAACACACAGAGGAGTTCGGGACCACCCATAATTATTACTTAGCGCAAATGGTCCATAATGTGTTCGCTTGCGGCGCATTCAGATTTGAGCCATACGTACGGTCCGGTCCGTACGAACATCATACGTAAAAGCATGGACAGCTTACGTCTCTAATCTGAACGCTGCATTTAGGGTAGGCCTACCATGGAAAATTTTGGGGGCCACCTAAGGCAAGGCAATATATCTCGGTACCCTGTAACCGATTGAGACAAATAGGATATCAATCGATTCCTCACACTCTCCTCTCTCAAATGAGCTATTGGTTGATCATTTGCTGAACCATTAATTCAAAGGAGCTCAGGTGGCCGGGGGTTTACCCCATAGCCGCATTGACCCCACAGTACCTTACCGTCTTTGTTCTTCTGCATCCCCAGTTGCAGCGAAGCTTCATCCACCACCGCGTTGTGAACCAGCTCCATCGTAGGACTCATTCTTCCCCCTACAACTGCCTGTCGTCTAATCAACAATATCCTCTGCTGTTGTTGCTGTTGATTTTCTGCTCTCCGTCTATCCTCCGCTGTTCTCTTAATCCTGGCACCACCCGCCACGAAAACTGACGAAGTTGTAGTAGTGGTGTTAGCAGCAGTGCTAGCGGTGCTGCTAGTCACGATAGGGGCCGGCTTCGGCCTGAGCAACGGTCGCTGCTGTTGTAGCAGAACCGGCACCAGGTTCTTCATCATTAGTTTGGCCGGATTTGGAGCGGGGGGTGCCGCGGGAATTTTCTGCACTTGTACATGCGGTCCGCAGTCCCCCGTGGACAGAGGAGGTACGGCGGATGGTAATGGTAATGGTAATGGTACGGCGGATGGTAATGGTAATGGTACGGGAGTGGATATCTTCACTGTGAGATTTCTGGGCTGGGCGCTACCAGTAGCAGCATGTGGAATGGATGCCGTTGCTCTTGTGCTGGGGCGACATTCGATGTCGACTATCCTCTTGTCCATGGAATAACTCTGAACAGGAGATGTCGATGAGGTGACGCGACTTGGAATTATATCGGAATGAACCATAGAAGCCTCCTCGCCCTCCTGATAAGCGGAAGATGAGGAGGATGTTGGTGACGTCATAGTGACGTCATCGAAGCTCGCTTGCGGTGAAACCGCAGCCGTAGAAGTCATGCCGCTGTTGACGGCACGGAGAAGAAAGCACGGACTGAAACAATAGGTTCCGTCCTCCATGGCTAACAACATCCCGTACATTTTCAGCAGGTTCGCAAAAGACAGCTGGAGTTATAAGGCGAACAAATCAAACAACCTGAGAATTTTGCATGGGGTTTTGCCCTTGTGTGTCGCAGAGCGCACTTTGCGTGGACAAACACGGAAAGGAATTACATGAAATGTGAAATCCATATAGAAGATCGTTTCCAAACTGCGCATCAAGGACAAAGCATACTCACAAAATTCTCAATGGCGCAAAGGCTGTAATCAATCTGTTAGCTGCTGGAAGTGGGTAACCTAATCTATCCGTATTGCGTAAAATAGTAAAACTCTTGCCGAGATTCATGCAATTTTTGCACAAAAACGTAGGTACGATTTTATTTCTTTTGTCCCTCGAAGCTTGCACAATTTCTTTGTTTGTGCGGAGAGAAGCAGTAACAACAGGAAAACGTGTCAACGTACATAGTAACTTTACTGTTTCACGCAAAACCGATTTGGTACACCGCAATCTTACCTAGTAGCTACCAAACCATAGCACGGGCTTGGTTCTGAGTCACCTTCGATTTCGATCCTGAATAATCATAACATAAAGGCTTCTTGGCCTGTTGACCTTTGTAGATTATTTTATTGCTCAAAGACGAAACTGCCAGTCAACCGTTGTTTTGCAAGGCAAACAAAATGATTGCAAGCTTACCAATTATTTCATCCACACATATTTTTCCTGATTCAAGTCCTAAGCAAGCCGAAACAATTTTCAGCTCCTTATCAAAAGAAGAAGCTTCCTCACCGATTAGAAGTTACTGTGTCCCTGTGTCCCTGTGTCCCTAGACTGGGCACGTACTCCTAGAGCGCGCGCTCCGCTTCGCTCTTGAAGGGGGAAGGCGACGGGCGCGCGCAGCGAAGCGGAGCGCGCGCTCTAGGAGTACGTGGACTGGGTTACACTAATTGCTAAACCTAAACCTAAACCTAAACCTAAATTGCTAAACCAATAAACTTATAAGCCAATAGAGTTTTTCTTATACCGTGGCATTTTTATTACAATTTAACAACAAAAAATGCAAATCAGACAAGAAATTGTGATGAAAATTGTAAATTTGCATTGGAAAACGCCAAAATGCGAAGAGAAATAAATCTTTATTTATAAATTGCAATCAAAAATGCAAACAATGTAATCTTTGCCCACAATTGTGTCTTGTGTTCCACTCCTGCATAAATAGGCTAGGCTCAGGCTCAGGCTTAGGCTTAGGCCTAAGCCTAGCCTATGTATGCAGCCACCCAAAGCCTAAGCCTAAGCCTAGCCTATGTATGCAGGAGTGAAACACAAGACACAATTTTGGGCAAAGATTACATTGTTTGCATTTTTGATACAATTTGTAAATAAAGATTTATTTCTCTTCGCATTTTTGGCGTTTTTCAACGCAAATTTACAATTTTCATCACAATTTCTTGTCTGATTTGCATTTTTTGTTGTTAATTTGTAATAAAAATACCACGGTATAAGAAAAACTCTATTGGCTTATAAGTTTATTGCTTTAGCAATTTAGGTTTAGGTTTAGGTTTAGGTTTAGCAATTAGTGCAACCCTAGTCTAGAGACACAGGGACACAGGGACACAGTAACTTCTAATCGGTAGCTTCCTCTTGCTTTCTTTGTTTGCGTTGTTTTCAGGTGTTTTAAGTTACTGGGCGCTGGGCGCTGGGCGCTGGGCGCTAGACGCGGAGGGGTTAACCATTGGGCGCTGGGCGTTGGGCGCTGGGCGGTGAACAGTTGCATCTATTTAGCGCAAGCGCATGGACAGACTTAGATTTAGACATTAGGCTTAGGCTTAGGCTTAGGCTGAGGCGTACCCTTCTGCATCCAATACTGAAGCCTAAGCCTTAGCTTTAGCCTAAGCCTAGCCTCAACCTAAGCCTTAGCCTAAGCCTAAGCCTAAGCCTAAGTCTGTCCATTCGCTTGCGCAAAATAGATGCTACTGTTCACCGCCCAGCGCCCAACGCCCAGCGCCCAGTGGTTAACCCCTCCGCGCCCAGCGCCCAGCGCCCAGCGCCCAGCGCCCAGTAACTTCAAACACCTGTTGTTTTCTTTTTATTGCACATATTGGGCGTACTCATGGTATATCGTGCTTTGCGAAGTTTAGGTGATGTACTGATCTATAAAACGCGCATGCCAATAAAAGTTGAACGCCCGATTCTTTCCTGACATCAGTGACATGTGACATCATTCGTAAAAGCCCGCCGTGGCTATCTGCGCGCTTTTTGCTGTTACGAAATATTTTCTATAAAACGTGGTGATGGTGAGCGGTGAGTTTACTTTATTTACTGCTGTTTTGTTATAGCTTTTGGATCCTGTTTGATTCTTCGCGAATAGCCTTGCGAATAAAAGAGTTTCTTTACTTTACGAACTTCAACTTCAAATCAAGAACAATATCAGCATGCCGAAAGGAGGAGGAGGCGGCGGAGGAGCTAGAAGCGGTGGTGGAGGAGGAGGAGGAGGAGGTGGAGCCCCCAAAGGTGGCGGGGGAGCTCGAGGGGGAGGCGGAGGAGGAGCCCCCAAAGGTGGTGGAGGGGGCGGAGCCCCCAAAGGTGGAGGGGGAGGCGGAGGGGGCGCGACCGCGGCGAGGCCTGTCTGGGTGGATGGGGCTGTGAGGGGTCACGGTGCCCCCGGGGCTCGATCCGGTATCGGCGTCTACTGGGGCCATCCTGCGCACCCGGACAACGTCAGCGCGCGTTACACGGGTCCGGGACAGGCCAGCAGCAGCCGGGTGGAGATGGCGGCTGCTCGACATGCCATCGATCAGGTAAAAATCACCAGTTATGTGTGCGTGGTACGGTAAAAGTGTTGCCTCAACACTCTGCTACATTGTATTTGTATTGTATAGTTGACTAGTACATACAGTAGATGCTTCGGCAAAGCTGTGGTATTTGTCTGTGAATAATTGATACGTATGGTTTATGGAATTTTGTTCATAGGGCGCCGCCAAAGGCTACTGTCATCTGGACGTGCGCACGGATTCCCAGGCCGTGCAGAGAGAGCTCCATGGAAGCTCCGCCGCTGGTGGACGTATGCAGGTGCGTGTAGGTACTACTGTACATGTAGTTTCAAGCGCTTTTAGTACTGAAAATATCGAATATCGATCCATTACGGGTGATCGGCTGATCAGATCAAAAATCGAAGGGCTCGTCGCCCTTAGGTTCATACTATCTTTCGAATGAGCCCCAGATCGACACGCTGTTGCTGCAAAACTGACTGAATTGAATGCACATAGGGTCGACACACAGACACTACACGGCCCCTGAATAGGTAATAGGGGAAGGGATGGGTCAGCTTGCGAGTTGCGACCAACCCATAATTCTTAGTGCAACTGGTCCCTATTTCAATTTTAATGTTAAGGTGTCCGTGCAGCACGTTCCGGCTCACGCTGGGGTGCATGGCAATGTGCACGCACATCGGTTGGCTGGAGCTGGAGCCAAGATGGACAAGTAATCAGGCGGAAAATGAAGGTCGACCCACAGTTTATCATTCATCCAAACATGAAGAGAAGAGGTCTCATTTTCATTATTCTGGTTTAAATTTTTGAACTTTGTGTGGATGCACGTTTTAATCGTCATGAATGAAGTACGTACCGTACATACTTGTGTTACTGTTCTACGCGTTTTACTCGTACTAAACTTCTTACAAAATATAATAATGCCATAACCAGTCGAAGACACATGACCTCTCTAAAATTGGGGTGATTCACTACCCCTTTATGGTGTCCGTCCAGCCCACCATAACAAACAAACAACCTAAAGTAAAAGAGCTCATTACGTTGTCCTAAGTATGTCATCAATGAATCTGATAGTACAGTCGAGCCTTGTAATGCACTACAAAAAATAATTCGCACTTCAGCGTATAACATTATGCATGCACAACAAGCAGCTTATAAAAAGGCAACCATTCTAGGTGTGAGTGGAGGAGTCTGAAGGGCTGATATTAATGATTAGCAGCCGTTTGTCCTGAGGGCCAAACAGGAGTGAAGCCCTTACAATTAGCAGTACGTAGAGGCTGGTGTGCTGTCTTTTGGAAGTAGAGATGCTGTCTGAGCGGCAGATATTAATGATTACCAGCCGTTTGTCCTGAGGGCCAAACAGGAGTGAAGCCCTTACAAGTAGCAGTATGTAAGGGCTGATAAATGGTAGTAGAGAAAGAGGATGCGTGCGGATGGATGGAGAGTTGATTGAAGTTGTATTTTCGGATGGGGAATTTTCGGACACATGTCTACCTCAATCCATGCACGCACAGCGACATTTACTGTAATACGTATGAATGTACTGTAGACTACGTATGTATGAAAGACGGTAAAATTCGGACGTTGAAATTTTCGGACAGAATTTTTTATCCGAAAATTTCCACCATCCAAAAATTTCATCATTTACAGTAATAGATCGGGCCCGTGGGTCAAGTAGGGTTTCAGCATGCAGCAGTGAAAAACCTTTGGGTCCCCCAGGCAGATGCGGATGGGTAAAGCAGGTTTGTAAGCAGAGAAAAACGGTGGGCAAAATCGGAAGTACGGTATCAGGGGACACAACACCATATTGGTCACATATTCACAGTTTCGTTGACATGAATACTTCACGCTAGCAATCTAAACATGAGCCTGTGACTGCTCTCAACTGAAGGTTTTGTTGCTTTTGTGCGCTTTTTTCAGTTTCGTTGACTCTAAGATTTTTAGCAATACGTACTGCACATGGAAATATACTTACATACAAAAAATTCGTATGGTAATATTTTCGGACAGAATTTTTTGTTCGAATTTTCCGAAAATTTCCTCCGTCCGAAAATTTCCCCGTTTACAGTAATAGATCGGGCCCGTGGGTCCAGAAAGAAATGAATCTATTGTACAGCTATCAGTACTGTATCTGCTGCAGAACTTCTTTTCAAAATTACCTGCTTTTTCTCTCCTGCCATTTGAGTTAATGTTCTTCTTCCACACATTCCAGGCATTGTTTTATTGAATCGCTCTTGACACGCACTCCTTCCAAAAGAGAGTTCTCCTTTTGAATTGCTGTTGAAGATACGATCCTTTCAGAAGAAAATCATTCCCTTTCTCACTGACTATGCACAATTTTTCCCCTTATTCTTCAACGCAATAGCGCCGCCCTCAGCAACAGAGCAAAAGCACAAAATAACTCTAGTCTGTGACGTGTCTCAATTTTCGTCGCATTTTTATTTTTCGTATGCAAATTCCACTCTTTAACACACTGTTCTTTTCATGTAAATTATTTTTGGCTCTACTGTCGCATTTCCTATGCAAATTACTCCCCAGACCCATTTTTTTCTCTTCGCCTTCATGCATTAGTCCCTCTGAGCTAACTACTTTCCTTGTTTTCTCTTTTGCCCAGTTCGTCGCGATGGTGTAGGCGATAGAGTTTCGTCTTCTACTCCTACGGGGAGCCGGTGTGAGATTCGAACCCGGCGCCGCCCAATTTTCCCTAATTTTCAAACACCTAAACTTCTAAACGTCACGAACTTTAGGTTCTCCAAAACGTCACAACTTCATCATGGGCTCGCCGCCACATACGTAGGATCGCCAAATGAGATTTGATTTGTCCTATACCTACACAGTAACCCTATCCTACAGCATACTACGTAGGGTCCCTATACCCGTATGATTACACTAACGTAGAGCCCTTACGCGAGGCCGTAAGGGCAAAAAGACAGACATGGTTGCATTTGACTAACAAAAACAGTCAAAATTAGTATAGTATCTATCGGAATTCCAGTCACTCACAAATGAAGTACAGTTGAAACAAAAGCTTACTGTATCAGCCTAATGCAAGCTTTCTAATGTTGCTATTCTTGTACACACCAGTCAGTTTACAACGTTTACGCATGCCAATATGTCACATCGCCTACGCATGTGAGTGTACGTACTGTACATACATACATACCACAAAACATGCATTCATATCATTTTCTCGCTATCATTCTGATAAGAACAAAAACCAGCGATATGAGAAAATACCGTACAAAGTTCCTACGAAGCAATATCATGATCCCCCCCCCCCCCCCAAACAACAATGATTGTTATGAATGATGCCTCTTTTCAACAAACCACGTTGTACTACCTTTTGCTAAAATTGCTATCCTAAAATATGAACTACGCTTACGCTTGAAACCATCAAAGGGCACGCGTGCGTAATAAAAACGGCACATACCATGGATGATAACGATCAACCTGTTCCTAAACCTACCTTGTCCACGTATTTCCACAAAAAGTCGCCTTTTGATATCTTCCAATACGTAGCAGGGCGCAATGATGGCACGGTCGACACGCTCAGCCATTCCGCAACAACCTTGCCGTTTCCAATAGAAAACGAACGCATTCAGCCTTAGTACATCTGTCTTGCACACACCCTACTACGTACGTAGTATGTACGGCGACAAAAGTAATGAGCTATTATAAACAAGAGATGCCTAAAATTCAGCGCTACAAACAACTGTATTCACTTGGGGTAGTCTGGGCGAAGAAATTTGCAAAATCTGTACTAACACAAGCGTGAAAGTTACAACGGACCACTTTTCTGTTGACGTACAAGCGAACATACCCCACCTCACCCCCACGGACTTATTTTGTCCCCAAGGGGCCGTAATCGCCCCAGACTACCCCGAGCTGCATCTACCATGTATGTATACGTACCTAACCTATGTATGCATGACTACTAAACTGTCAGTGTTCGATGGATCTCCAGTTGCAGTTCAGTTTTCACTTGGTTCCGGGTCCGGTATGGACATTTTGCGTGGTTTGTCCGCTCTTCCATGGAGGAAGAGAGTTGCGCTTCTCTCCATGCCGGGGATGGGACTCCGCTGAGGACGCCACAGCCCTTCAGAACAGGATCAGCGCGCGCGTCAGTCGCTCCGGCTGCAAACACACATGCCATGCACACACCACTAAGTCGCCAATAGCAGTTGGCACTTGGACTCAAGGCGCGTTGCGAAAATAGATTTACAAATGCGGATTTCTGTCCACGCTTCGTGTACTCCTATTTAGCAGAAGACATGCAAACTACCAACTCGCCTTGAGTCCAAGTGCCAACTGCTATTATTGGCCAGACTATAATGGCCAAACTTGCTATTGGGATACAAGGGTAAACCCGGACATGAGAACATCCGGCCACCTAAGCTTCAGGGCTGATATTACAACCAATGGACCGATGGAAACAAGTATTTGACCAATCGATTCCTTGGATCTTTCGAATGAGCTATTCGGTTCGTTATCGTTGCGAAACAGGAAGCTCAAAGCTAATGGATGACGTACGTATGGCATAAGGTGTCTCAAAGAATATAAGCTGTATTTCCACGAGGAACAGGAGATTACATTCTTCTGCTGCCCCCTAGCATACTTTTGAGACACCTTGTGCAGCACACGCGCGGGGATGGGAGCTTACGCTTTCAGTCATGACGTCTCCGACGCCGTCGACGACTAGGAGCGTGGCCTTGTCCCTCGGCATCGCCCATCGTGTAGAGGTGTGCAAGTGAGACGCCTTCGATCCCACCACCAACAGCGCGTCCATCCTACATCCACACATGCACTCATACAGTACACGGAAACTGCCCGAGCGTGCATACCGTAAGTACTTAGCCCCGGGTTATCCAAAATACACAGGGAAAGGGTCTGATACATGAAGAGATGGCAATCGTTTGGGCTTTTTCCGGCTTAACCCATACTGCATATCCTTCTCACAACTACTACTAACCATTTAACGCGCGCGCACCTTACATATCAATTTCGAGTGTCAACGTTTTCTGGTGGACACCGGTGCGCACGCGATAAGTAGCAGTTGTGGCAGTACTATTCAGTATGGGTAAGAACCACTTCCTGTTGCCCTCCCTCACTGTAAAGTGCGTACGTACACGTCCAGGGGTATACTTAAGTTTGCTGGCGAGAGTGGAAGAGAGGTCGGTTCTCTTGAGGAAGGAGTCCAGATAGCGACTGAGATTGCCAGCATTCATGCGCTGCTGCAGATCGTCCAGAAACGACTTGATATACTCCTTCCGCTCATCCTGACCCTACAACACAACACAAACACACACTGCTTCCAGTACCTGCCATACCCGCTCGCACACGAATAGGGTACGCTGGGTCAAGCCGACAGTGGGATAAATTCGGAACTCCCCACTCTGCTCCCCCGCTGTCCAAAACAAAGCCCTAAAGACCTTTCATGGACCTTTGCTATGGGGTAAACCCGGCCATGGAAATAAACGCCCACCAAGCTTCAAAAACGAGTTCAAACGAGCGTAGGTGGCCGAGTTTACCCCATACCGGGATACCCCACGGTACCCTACGGTACACAAATCCAATCCGGTGTACCCCCCTCCCACCCCCCAAATGAGAAAAGCATTTTGCCCGCTTTACCCCACGCTACCCCACTGCACTCATACGGCAGGACGGTGCAATGCACAGGCACCACTAGACCACGCAACTACGAAAATATAGCCACACACACTCGCAGCCAAAATAAGGCATACATCGCCCACAGTTAGCAGGAAAATAAATACCTAAACCACCAAGAGATAGATAGTTATTATGTGGGATAGAGGAGGGTAGAGTAGAGAGTGACTGGGTGATTTGACCTGCGTATAGTATGTGTAGAATAGCTAAATGTACAGGGCTACAGGCGGGTGCTACAAGAGAAACGAAGGAAATTGAGCAGGGGAATAAGTTATGAACAGGGTCGAAGGCAACATCTTCAATAGTTTAGCCAAATCGTCGTGCGATTGTCAAACATAGTATGCGTATGGTAAAAGCAGCGTGTTTCCATGATGCACTATTGTAGTTATCACACCGCAAAGATGCCAGCCATGCCTTGATTTCGTGCAAACAGAAAGCATCTGTCACATGCTATGCTACAAGCGTCAACCAAGCAGTACAGTGTACATACGTCTTTTCCGTCTTTACACGTATCAATGCGGTAAATTACATTCAACCAATTATGCATAGCAGCAGTAAATTACGCGGAGTAGTACACACTTTGTAAATGTACTATGGAGTGTTGTGTACATAGAGAAAACCCCCTGCGTTGCTTGCAGCAAGCACACTTGGCAAAGTGTTTGTATTGGCATTCGCATTCATATTCCCAGCTTCGAAGCCCTGACATTGTCCCTACGCAACCCGCGGCATATGCAAACCACCACACGAGACAGACAGACAGCAGACACGACGAATATACTACTCGGAACTTTTCAAGCACACTTCTCTCGCGCTGACGTGCGTACGTACGTACGTACATGTACGCTTGAACAAAGCAATCCAGAAGCACATCGACTACATACCACATAAACTACATACGAGGGAGGATTTACGCTATAGCTGGAACGCGAGCAAAGACACAAGAAAAGGGAGAAAGCAGCCAACAAAAAGCCATAGAGTAGCAAATTATTCATTCAAACGCAGCAATTTTACACACGTTAGGTAGGCCAGCCAGACATTCAAACTTCGAGCTCGCATACACGTACGCAGCTTCCGTCGTTAGGTTCACAAAGAGCGTTTGCCAAGCCGACGCTCCATTCCGTTCTCTCTCGCCTGTTCGGTACGTTAAGAGCAGCAAGAGCACAAGCTCAGCCCTCTTCACTTTCTTGGGTATCACATCGCAGTCTCCGGTACGTATAATTTTTCTCCTTCTTTGCGTCCTCCCCCTCCCATCCCCTCCCCCTGCTAGACAACGCCACTAGCCGAAAGTTTGAATGTCGTGGCCTGGCCTCCTACGTGTGTAATGTGCTGCGTTTGATGATGCATTTGCTTCTCTTGGCTTTTTGTTGGCTGCTTTTCTCCCTTTTCTTGTGTCTTTGCTCGCTTTCCCAGCTCTGCGTAATCCTCCCTCGTTTGTTGTTGTGGTTGTTCGTGTCTTGTTCTTTGTTCGCGTCTGTACGTAACGTCGTCACGCCACGTCAGCGCGGGAGTGTGCTTGAAGTTTTCCGGTGTTTTTCGTCGTGTCTGCTGTCTGTCTGTCTCGTGTGGTGGTTTGCAATAATGCCGCGGGTTGCGTAGCGGACAATGTTTTCAGGGCTTCGAAGCTGGGAATAATGAATGCGAATGCCAATACAAACACTTTGCCAAGTGTGCTTGCTGCAAGCAACGCAGGGGGTTTTCTCATATGTACACAACACTCCATAGTACATTTACAAAGTGTGTACTACTCCGCGTAATTTACTGCTGCTATGCATAATTTGGTTGAATGTAATTTACCGCATTGATACGTGTAAAGACGGAAAAGCACGTATGTACACTGTACTGCTTGGTTGACGCTTGTTAGCATAGCATGATGACAGATGCTTTCTGTTTGCACGAAATCAAGGCATGGCTGGCATCTTTGCGGTGTGATAACTACAATAGTGCATCATGGAAACACGCTGCTTTTACCATACGCATACTATGTTTGACAATCGCACGACGATTTGGCTAAACTATTGAAGATGTTGCCTTCGACCCTGTTCATAACTTATTCCCCTGCTCAATTTCCTTCGTTTCTCTTGTAGCACCCGCCTGTAGCCCTGTACATTTAGCTATTCTACACATACTATACGCAGGTCAAATCACCCAGTCACTCTCTACTCTACCCTCCTCTATCCCACATAATAACTATCTATCTCTTGGTGGTTTAGGTATTTATTTTCCTGCTAACTGTGGGCGATGATATGCCATTATTTTGGCTGCGCAGTGATGATGTGGCTATATTTTCGTAGTTGCGTGTAGTCTAGTGGTGCCGTGTGCATTGCACCGTCCTGCCGTATGAGTGCAGTGGGGTAGCGTGGGGTAAAGCCGGGCAGAAATGCTTTTCTCATTTGGGGGGTGGGAGGGGGGTACACCGGATTGGATTTGTGTACCAAGTAGGGTACCGTGGGGTATACCCGGTCATGGGGTAAACTCGGCCACCTACGCTCGTTTGAACTCGTTTTTGAAGCTTAGGTGGGCGTTTATTTCCATGGCCGGGTTTACCCCATAGCAAAGGTCCATGAAAGGTCTTTCAGGGCTGTTGTTTTGGACAGCGGGGGAGCAGAGTGGGGAGTATCCGAATTTATCCCACTGTCCGGCTTGACCCCAGCGTACCCTATTCGCATGTGCGAGCGGGTATGGCAGGTACTGGAAGCAGTGTGTGTTTGTGTTGTGTTGTAGGGTCAGGATGAGCGGAAGGAGTATATCAAGTCGTTTCTGGACGATCTGCAGCAGCGCATGAATGCTGGCAATCTCAGTCGCTATCTGGACTCCTTCCTCAAGAGAACCGACCTCTCTTCCACTCTCGCCAGCAAACTTAAGTATACCCCTGGACGTGTACGTACGCACTTTACAGTGAGGGAGGGCAACAGGAAGTGGTTCTTAACCCATACTGAATAGTACTGCCACAACTGCTACTGTATGCGCAGTGCGCACCGGTGTCCACCAGAAAACGTTGACACTCGAAATTGATATGTAAGGTGCGCGCGCGTTAAATGGTTAGTAGTAGTTGTGAGAAGGATATGCAGTATGGGTTAAGCCGGAAAAAGCCCAAACGATTGCCATCTCTTCATGTATCAGACCCTTTCCCTGTGTATTTTGGATAACCCAGGGGCTAAGTACTTACGGTATGCACGCTCGGGCAGTTTCCGTGTACTGTATGAGTGCATGTGTGTGATGTAGGATGGACGCGCTGTTGGTGGTGGGATCGAAGGCGTCTCACTTGCACACCATCTACACGATGCACCAGGCGATGCCGAGGGACAAGGCCACGCTCCTAGTCGTCGACGGCGTCGGAGACGTCATGACTGAAAGCGTAAGCTCCCATCACCCGCGCGTGTGCTGCACAAGGTGTCTCAAAAGTATGCTAGGGGGCAGCAGAAGAATGTAATCTCCTGTTCCTCGTGGAAATACAGCTTATAATTCTTTGAGACACCTTATGCCATACGTACGTACATCCATTAGCTTTGAGCTTCCTGTTTCGCAACGATAACGAACCGAATAGCTCATTCGAAAGATCCAAGGAATCGATTGGTCAAATACTTGTTTCCATCGGTCCATTGGTTGCTGAGATATGCAGCCCTGAAGCTTAGGTGGCCGGATGTTCTCATGTCCGGGTTTACCCCATTGTATCCCAATAGCAAGTTTGGCCATTATAGTCTGGCCAATAATAGCAGTTGGCACTTGGACTCAAGGCGAGTTGCGTAGTTTGCATGTACTTCTGCTAAATAGGAGTACACGAAGCGTGGACAGAAATCCGCATTTGTAAATCTATTTTTCGCAACGCGCCTTGAGTCCAAGTGCCAACTGCTATTGGCCAGACTATAGTGGTGTGTGCATGGCATGTGTGTGTTGCAGCCGGAGCGACTGACGCGCGCGCTGATCCTGTTCTGCAAGGGCTGTGGCGTCCTCAGCGGAGTCACCATCCCCGGCATGGAGAGACAGCGCACACTCTCTTCCTCCATGGAAGAGGCGGACAAACCACGCAAAATGTCCATACCCGGACCCGGAACCAAGTGAAAACTGAACTGCAACTGGAGCATCCATCGAACACTGACAGTTTAGTAGTCATGCATACATAGGTTAGGTACGTATACATACATGGTAGATGCAGCTCGGGGTAGTCTGGGGCGATTACGGCCCCTTGGGGACAAAATAAGTCCGTGGGGGTGAGGTGGGGTATGTTCGCTTGTACGTCAACAGAAAAGTGGTCCGTTGTAACTTTCACGCTTGTGTTAGTACAGATTTTGCAAATTTCTTCGCCCCAGACTACCCCAAGTGAATACAGTTGTTTGTAGCGCTGAATTTTAGGCATCTCTTGTTTATAATAGCTCATTACTTTTGTCGCCGTACATACTACGTACGTAGTAGGGTGTGTGCAAGACAGATGTACTAAGGCTGAATGCGTTCGTTTTCTATTGGAAACGGCAAGGTTGTTGCGGAATGGCTGAGCGTGTCGACCGTGCCATCATTGCGCCCTGCTACGTATTGGAAGATATCAAAAGGCGACTTTTTTGTGGAAATACGTGGACAAGGTAGGTTTAGGAACAGGTTGATCGTTATCATCCATGGTATGTGCCGTTTTTATTACGCACGCGTGCCCTTTGATGGTTTCAAGCGTAAGCGTAGTTCATATTTTAGGATAGCAATTTTAGCAAAAGGTAGTACAACGTGGTTCTGTTGAAAAGAGGCATCATTCATAACAATCATTGTTGTTTGGGGGGGGGGGGGGATCATGATATTGCTTCGTAGGAACTTTGTACGGTATTTTCTCATATCGCTGGTTTTTGTTCTTATCAGAATGATAGCGAGAAAATGATATGCAATGCATGTTTTGTGGTATGTATGTATGTACAGTACGTACACTCACATGCGTAGGCGATGTGACATATTGGCATGCGTAAACGTTGTAAACTGACTGGTGTGTACAAGAATAGCAACATTAGAAAGCTTGCATTAGGCTGATACAGTAAGCTTTTGTTTCAACTGTACTTCATTTGTGAGTGACTGGAATTCCGATAGATACTATACTAATTTTGACTGTTTTTGTTAGTCAAATGCAACCATGTCTGTCTTTTTGCCCTTACGGCCTCGCCGTAAGGGCTACTACGTTGAGTTGCCTTAATCATACGGGTATAGGGACCCTACGTAGTATGCTGTAGGATAGGGTTACGTACTGTGTAGGTATAGGACAAATTTCAAATTCTCAATTTGGCGATCCTACGTATGTGGCGGCGATACGCCCCATGATGAAGTTTCGTTGACGTTTTGGAGAACCTAAAGTTTCGTTGACGTTTAGAAGTTTTAGGTGTTCTTGAAAATTAGGGAAAAATTTGGGCGGCGCCGGGTTCGAATCTCACACCGGCTCCCCGTAGGAGTAGAAGACGAAAGCTCTATCGCCTACACCATCGCGACGAACTGGGCAAAAGACGAAAACACAGGATAAGTAGTTGAGCTCAGAGGGACTAATTTGCATGCAAGGCGAAGAGAAAAAACATGTGGTCTGGGGAGTAATTTGCATAGGAAATGTCGACAGTAGAGCCAAAAATAATTTACATGAAAAGAACAGTGTGTTAAAGAGTGGAATTTGCATACGAAAAATAAAAATGCGACGAAAATTGAGACACGTCACAGACTAGAGTTATTTTGTGCTTTTGCTCTGTTGCTGAGCGGCGGCGCTATTGCGTTGAAGAATCACAGGGGAAAAATTGTGCATAGTCAGTGAGAAAGGGAATGATTTTCTTCTGAAAGGATCGTATCTTCAACAGCAATTCAAAAGGAGAACTCTCTTTTGGAAGGAGTGCGTGTTCAAGAGCGATTCAATAAAACAATGCCTGGAATGCTGTGGAAGAAGAACATCTCAACTCAAATGGCAGGAGAGAAAAAGCAGGTAATTTTGAAAAGAAGTTCTGCAGCAGATACAGTACTGATAGCTGTACAATAGATTCATTTCTTTCTGGACCCACGGGCCCGATCTATTACTGTAAACGGGGAAATTTTCGGACGGAGGAAATTTTCGGAAAATTCGAACAAAAAATTCTGTCCGAAAATATTACCATACGAATTTTTTGTATGTACAGTATATTTCCATGTGCAGTACGTATTGCTAAAAATCTTAGAGTCAACGAAACTGAAAAAACGCGCACAAAAGCAACAAAACCTTCAGTTGCAGAGCAGTTCACAGGCTCATGTTTAGATTGCTAGCGTGAAGTATTCATGTCAACGAAACTGTGAATATGTGACCAATATGGTGTTGTGTCCCCTGATACCGTACTTCCGATTTTGCCCACCGTTTTTCTCTGCTTACAAACCTGCTTTACCCATCCGCATCTGCCTGGGGGACCCAAAGGTTTTTCACTGCTGCATGCTGAAACCCTACTTGACCCACGGGCCCGATCTATTACTGTAAATGATGAAATTTTTGGATGGTGGAAATTTTCGGATAAAAAATTCTGTCCGAAAATTTCAACGTCCGAATTTTACCGTCTTTCATACATACGTAGTCTACAGTACATTCATACGTATTACAGTAAATGTCGCTGTGCGTGCATGCACATTGAGGTCAGACATGTGTCCGAAAATTTCCCCATCCGAAAATACAACTTCAATCAACTCTCCATTCCATACCGCACGCATCCTCTTTCTTCTACTACCATTTATCAGCCCTTACATACTGCTACTTGTAAGGGCTTCACTCCTGTTTGGCCCTCAGGACAAACGGCTGGTAATCATTAATATCTGCCGCTCAGACAGCATCTCTACTTCCAAAAGACAGCACACCAGCCTCTACGTACTGCTAATTGTAAGGGCTTCACTCCTGTTTGGCCCTCAGGACAAACGGCTGCTAATCATTAATATCAGCCCTTCAGACTCCTCCACTCACACCTAGAATGGTTGCCTTTTTATAAGCTGCTTGTTGTGCATGCATAATGTTATACGCTGAAGTGCGAATTATTTTTTGTAGTGCATTACAAGGCTCGACTGTACTATCAGATTCATTGATGACATACTTAGGACAACGTAATGAGCTCTTTTACTTTAGGTTGTTTGTTTGTTATGGTGGGCTGGACGGACACCATAAAGGGGTAGTGAATCACCCCCAATTTTAGAGAGGTCATGTGTCTTCGACTGGTTATGGCATTATTATATTTTGTAAGAAGTTTAGTACGAGTAAAACGCGTAGAACAGTAACACAAGTATGTACGGTACGTACTTCATTCATGACGATTAAAACGTGCATCCACACAAAGTTCAAAAATTTAAACCAGAATAATGAAAATGAGACCTCTTCTCTTCATGTTTGGATGAATGATAAACTGTGGGTCGACCTTCATTTTCCGCCTGATTACTTGTCCATCTTGGCTCCAGCTCCAGCCAACCGATGTGCGTGCACATTGCCATGCACCCCAGCGTGAGCCGGAACGTGCTGCACGGACACCTTAACATTAAAATTGAAATAGGGACCAGTTGCACTAAGAATTATGGGTTGGTCGCAACTCGCAAGCTGACCCATCCCTTCCCCTATTACCTATTAGGGGCCGTGTAGTGTCTGTGTGTCGACCCTATGTGCATTCAATTCAGTCAGTTTTGCAGCAACAGCGTGTCGATCTGGGGCTCATTCGAAAGATAGTATGAACCTAAGGGCGACGAGCCCTTCGATTTTTGATCTGATCAGCCGATCACCCGTAATGGATCGATATTCGATATTTTCAGTACTAAAAGCGCTTGAAACTACATGTACAGTAGTACCTACACGCACCTGCATACGTCCACCAGCGGCGGAGCTTCCATGGAGCTCTCTCTGCACGGCCTGGGAATCCGTGCGCACGTCCAGATGACAGTAGCCTTTGGCGGCGCCCTATGAACAAAATTCCATAAACCATACGTATCAATTATTCACAGACAAATACCACAGCTTTGCCGAAGCATCTACTGTATGTACTAGTCAACTATACAATACAAATACAATGTAGCAGAGTGTTGAGGCAACACTTTTACCGTACCACGCACACATAACTGGTGATTTTTACCTGATCGATGGCATGTCGAGCAGCCGCCATCTCCACCCGGCTGCTGCTGGCCTGTCCCGGACCCGTGTAACGCGCGCTGACGTTGTCCGGGTGCGCAGGATGGCCCCAGTAGACGCCGATACCGGATCGAGCCCCGGGGGCACCGTGACCCCTCACAGCCCCATCCACCCAGACAGGCCTCGCCGCGGTCGCGCCCCCTCCGCCTCCCCCTCCACCGTTGGGGGCTCCGCCCCCTCCACCACCTTTGGGGGCTCCTCCTCCGCCTCCCCCTCGAGCTCCCCCGCCACCTTTGGGGGCTCCACCTCCTCCTCCTCCTCCTCCACCACCGCTTCTAGCTCCTCCGCCGCCTCCTCCTCCTTTCGGCATGCTGATATTGTTCTTGATTTGAAGTTGAAGTTCGTAAAGTAAAGAAACTCTTTTATTCGCAAGGCTATTCGCGAAGAATCAAACAGGATCCAAAAGCTATAACAAAACAGCAGTAAATAAAGTAAACTCACCGCTCACCATCACCACGTTTTATAGAAAATATTTCGTAACAGCAAAAAGCGCGCAGATAGCCACGGCGGGCTTTTACGAATGATGTCACATGTCACTGATGTCAGGAAAGAATCGGGCGTTCAACTTTTATTGGCATGCGCGTTTTATAGATCAGTACATCACCTAAACTTCGCAAAGCACGATATACCATGAGTACGCCCAATATGTGCAATAAAAAGAAAACAACAGGTGTTTGAAGTTACTGGGCGCTGGGCGCTGGGCGCTGGGCGCTGGGCGCGGAGGGGTTAACCACTGGGCGCTGGGCGTTGGGCGCTGGGCGGTGAACAGTAGCATCTATTTTGCGCAAGCGAATGGACAGACTTAGGCTTAGGCTTAGGCTTAGGCTAAGGCTTAGGTTGAGGCTAGGCTTAGGCTAAAGCTAAGGCTTAGGCTTCAGTATTGGATGCAGAAGGGTACGCCTCAGCCTAAGCCTAAGCCTAAGCCTAATGTCTAAATCTAAGTCTGTCCATGCGCTTGCGCTAAATAGATGCAACTGTTCACCGCCCAGCGCCCAACGCCCAGCGCCCAATGGTTAACCCCTCCGCGTCTAGCGCCCAGCGCCCAGCGCCCAGCGCCCAGTAACTTAAAACACCTGAAAACAACGCAAACAAAGAAAGCAAGAGGAAGCTACCGATTAGAAGTTACTGTGTCCCTGTGTCCCTGTGTCTCTAGACTAGGGTTGCACTAATTGCTAAACCTAAACCTAAACCTAAACCTAAATTGCTAAAGCAATAAACTTATAAGCCAATAGAGTTTTTCTTATACCGTGGTATTTTTATTACAAATTAACAACAAAAAATGCAAATCAGACAAGAAATTGTGATGAAAATTGTAAATTTGCGTTGAAAAACGCCAAAATGCGAAGAGAAATAAATCTTTATTTACAAATTGTATCAAAAATGCAAACAATGTAATCTTTGCCCAAAATTGTGTCTTGTGTTTCACTCCTGCATACATAGGCTAGGCTTAGGCTTAGGCTTTGGGTGGCTGCATACATAGGCTAGGCTTAGGCCTAAGCCTAAGCCTGAGCCTGAGCCTAGCCTATTTATGCAGGAGTGGAACACAAGACACAATTGTGGGCAAAGATTACATTGTTTGCATTTTTGATTGCAATTTATAAATAAAGATTTATTTCTCTTCGCATTTTGGCGTTTTCCAATGCAAATTTACAATTTTCATCACAATTTCTTGTCTGATTTGCATTTTTTGTTGTTAAATTGTAATAAAAATGCCACGGTATAAGAAAAACTCTATTGGCTTATAAGTTTATTGGTTTAGCAATTTAGGTTTAGGTTTAGGTTTAGGTTTAGCAATTAGTGTAACCCAGTCCACGTACTCCTAGAGCGCGCGCTCCGCTTCGCTGCGCGCGCCCGTCGCCTTCCCCCTTCAAGAGCGAAGCGGAGCGCGCGCTCTAGGAGTACGTGCCCAGTCTAGGGACACAGGGACACAGGGACACAGTAACTTCTAATCGGTGAGGAAGCTTCTTCTTTTGATAAGGAGCTGAAAATTGTTTCGGCTTGCTTAGGACTTGAATCAGGAAAAATATGTGTGGATGAAATAATTGGTAAGCTTGCAATCATTTTGTTTGCCTTGCAAAACAACGGTTGACTGGCAGTTTCGTCTTTGAGCAATAAAATAATCTACAAAGGTCAACAGGCCAAGAAGCCTTTATGTTATGATTATTCAGGATCGAAATCGAAGGTGACTCAGAACCAAGCCCGTGCTATGGTTTGGTAGCTACTAGGTAAGATTGCGGTGTACCAAATCGGTTTTGCGTGAAACAGTAAAGTTACTATGTACGTTGACACGTTTTCCTGTTGTTACTGCTTCTCTCCGCACAAACAAAGAAATTGTGCAAGCTTCGAGGGACAAAAGAAATAAAATCGTACCTACGTTTTTGTGCAAAAATTGCATGAATCTCGGCAAGAGTTTTACTATTTTACGCAATACGGATAGATTAGGTTACCCACTTCCAGCAGCTAACAGATTGATTACAGCCTTTGCGCCATTGAGAATTTTGTGAGTATGCTTTGTCCTTGATGCGCAGTTTGGAAACGATCTTCTATATGGATTTCACATTTCATGTAATTCCTTTCCGTGTTTGTCCACGCAAAGTGCGCTCTGCGACACACAAGGGCAAAACCCCATGCAAAATTCTCAGGTTGTTTGATTTGTTCGCCTTATAACTCCAGCTGTCTTTTGCGAACCTGCTGAAAATGTACGGGATGTTGTTAGCCATGGAGGACGGAACCTATTGTTTCAGTCCGTGCTTTCTTCTCCGTGCCGTCAACAGCGGCATGACTTCTACGGCTGCGGTTTCACCGCAAGCGAGCTTCGATGACGTCACTATGACGTCACCAACATCCTCCTCATCTTCCGCTTATCAGGAGGGCGAGGAGGCTTCTATGGTTCATTCCGATATAATTCCAAGTCGCGTCACCTCATCGACATCTCCTGTTCAGAGTTATTCCATGGACAAGAGGATAGTCGACATCGAATGTCGCCCCAGCACAAGAGCAACGGCATCCATTCCACATGCTGCTACTGGTAGCGCCCAGCCCAGAAATCTCACAGTGAAGATATCCACTCCCGTACCATTACCATTACCATCCGCCGTACCATTACCATTACCATTACCATCCGCCGTACCTCCTCTGTCCACGGGGGACTGCGGACCGCATGTACAAGTGCAGAAAATTCCCGCGGCACCCCCCGCTCCAAATCCGGCCAAACTAATGATGAAGAACCTGGTGCCGGTTCTGCTACAACAGCAGCGACCGTTGCTCAGGCCGAAGCCGGCCCCTATCGTGACTAGCAGCACCGCTAGCACTGCTGCTAACACCACTACTACAACTTCGTCAGTTTTCGTGGCGGGTGGTGCCAGGATTAAGAGAACAGCGGAGGATAGACGGAGAGCAGAAAATCAACAGCAACAACAGCAGAGGATATTGTTGATTAGACGACAGGCAGTTGTAGGGGGAAGAATGAGTCCTACGATGGAGCTGGTTCACAACGCGGTGGTGGATGAAGCTTCGCTGCAACTGGGGATGCAGAAGAACAAAGACGGTAAGGTACTGTGGGGTCAATGCGGCTATGGGGTAAACCCCCGGCCACCTGAGCTCCTTTGAATTAATGGTTCAGCAAATGATCAACCAATAGCTCATTTGAGAGAGGAGAGTGTGAGGAATCGATTGATATCCTATTTGTCTCAATCGGTTACAGGGTACCGAGATATATTGCCTTGCCTTAGGTGGCCCCCAAAATTTTCCATGGTAGGCCTACCCTAAATGCAGCGTTCAGATTAGAGACGTAAGCTGTCCATGCTTTTACGTATGATGTTCGTACGGACCGGACCGTACGTATGGCTCAAATCTGAATGCGCCGCAAGCGAACACATTATGGACCATTTGCGCTAAGTAATAATTATGGGTGGTCCCGAACTCCTCTGTGTGTTACACTTTTTCAGTGTTTTTCTCCTTCCCCTTCCCCTTGCCAATCAAAAAATGCACCGAAAACAGTGTAATACAGCGGGGTCGGCTCGCGACCATTCATAATTTCTTAGCGCCCTTGCGTACCTGTGTATTTACCTGCGTACCTGTGTGTTACTGTGTTGTAGCTCTTCAACTAAAACTGTTGACCCGTCCCTCAAGGATACATTTGGTTCAGCAAGGAATCTTACCAGGTAAGACAAGCAAGCATCTTTATTCTTGATAGGGGTGTACCTATCTATTGTAAAGGTGTACGCCCTGTGCAAAGGCACCCAAACAGTACGACATTCGATAGTATAGAACACGCAGTACGAATGCACTGCATGTTTTACTTATTCACTACTTGCGCTGTTTGTTTTCAGTGTGTTTACAGATCAGTAAGCCGGCGGTATTGTCGCCGTCTTATTGTCTTCAGGGAGCGGCGGAAAATGAAGGGTCACATAGAACATTGAAGGAGAAAGATCTTGACGTTACCGCCGGCTTACAGATCTATCAATGGACCAGTTGCGTTATCGCAATTAGGTTGATCGATAGCGACCCGTGGTATTTAGTGAAAGTTTGTGGATCGGTGCCCGCGGGTCGTCGACTTCATTTGTTGTCATTCTTCTTTTCACTCGCTCCTTTTCCGCTCCCAGATGACTGAACAACGTTGACATACCCGTCGGCACCTTATCTAAGCTTACACTAAATACCGCCGGGTCGTTATCGACCAACCCCATTGCGACAACGCAACTGGTCCATAAACACACTGAAATAAAGGGGCCATCTTGCAAGTTGCAACCACCCAGGATCAACAACTCAGTAGTGAATATGTACAGGCTACTATTTTCTCCCTCGAGTCGCTGTCTACACGTCATGTCGCTTTGTTTGGGTTTTCTGGCCGCACAAACTCTGATTCGATTATGTTCGCTGATAGCAGCAGCGTCTTTGGCATGTTTAGCCTACTTTCTTGCAGAAACTGGGCAGGGGGCTTTTTAGCTTTTTTTGGCTGGCATTCAAGCTTGTAAGAGAGGCAGATAAGATAATGCGTAGCAAGGTGGCATCCAAATTACACCCACAGAGACTTATCCATTTTCCAGTATTCGAATGCGAGTACACATTCACTTTACGTACATTCTCTAGGCCTATCCATTAGATAGGTGGTATGATGATTATGGTGGGTTCTTGCGTTGCGTTGCGTATCGCATAAATTCTTCTCTTCCGTCCGGTGTTTTACACGCTGTTTTCTGCTAATTCTTCTTCTAACTCGAAGATTGATGCTCGGTCGCAGTTGGGGCCCTATGTTCTTTCGAAAGAGCTGGAGCGAGCGGTGCAGGCAGATTGTTTTCATTTGTTCTCCTCCTCCTGCCTTCGGGCTAATAACTCTGCTTGCTTCTGCTGTTTCCTTTTTCCTTGGCGGCGTTTTTGTGCTCGCTTGCTTCGGGCGAGACAGGAAGCAGGCTGCAAGGAAGGAAGGAATTCCGAGCTGCAAGTTGAAGACAGGACAGCCGCTGTCTGCCTACTTTCCGGTCTCATGCCTCGTTCACAACGGATGCTGAACGCCAGCGTTGACGCAGCGTACCGCCGGCGTTAACGCGAACGCTGACGTCGACGTCAACGCAGATATTAGCGATCGCAGATAATTAGGAGCGCACATCGACGTACACTTTTGAAATACGTACGTGCGGTAACATGTCGGCGTTATTATCGCAGTAAAATAAAGATTTGCATGGCCTTCTGCGTCGAACGCTAATATCTGCTTTGAACGCTTATGTCTGCGTTGGCGTTGACGCCGACGGTAACACAGCGTCAGCGTTCAGCGTCCGTTGTGAACGGGGCATCTAAACTCGGGCAGTTCGGTCGGTGGGTGGTAGGAGGGAAGAGCGGAATTAAAACTCCCGAGATCTGTCGCGCTCGATCAACCTTGCAGGCGTCAATTTTTTTGCGAAAAAATGATATGATAAAGTAGCGATGGCGGTGGGTGATGAAGCATTGTTTTTTTTGCGTCCTATACATGTTTTGGTAAGTACTGTTCATAGTATTGCTACTTGCGTTATGGATGGAGATGGATATATAGGAGGTTATCGCAGTTATCCCAACGACCCTGCGGCTATAATGCAAGCTTCCTGCAGATGTGTCTGCGTGTTTGTCGCGAGCGAAAGCAGCAATCATCTCTTTGCCTTGCGGGCTCTTCCCGGTTTCAAATGGGCTTTATGGTCGTGCTGTCTTGTGTTAGCTATGCAGTTGGCTCTGTTGTTCAGTGGATGGCAGGCAACTAAAGGCAACGGATGGCAAACTATAAGCAACTTTGCCTTGACTGCTTGGGCTGTCAAGAGGAAAAGCTTTGCGCGCAATTCTCCCGAAAGCGAAGAGTGGCTTCTTCGTCTTTACTTTACGCAGTGGTCGTTGTCTGTCTTGGCTGCCACTTTCCAAACTGCCGCTTCTCTATTTACGAGTTGCGGTAACGCGATAGCGCCCCGCGGGAAATAGTGAAAGTTTGTCAATTCTTCTCTTCACCCGCTCTATTTCCGCTCCCAGATAATTGAACAAGGTTGTGAACTGCCGCAGGCACCGATCCAAGCTTTCACTAGAAACCGTGGGGTGCTATCGACCAACCCAATCGCGTTACCGCAACTCGTCCATACTGTGGCTGCCTGCCTGTTTGCTGTACATTCCTTACTTACAGTACAGTACGTATTGTACTTACATACTTACGTACGGCCACTTCTTGTGTACCCTGCTGTGCGCGCAAATTCAGTTGAACAGTTGCTGCTTAGTTGTATAGCCGGGATGAGATGACCACCCATTGATTGTATAGTAATGTAGAGGTATAGGCTACTGCATTATGTCACGGTAGGTTGAAGAAAAGTGAAAGTTGTTTGTTGTAATCTTCTGTAATGCGTTGGTTTGGCTTGCACCAATAGTCGAACCCGATTATGTAAAGTAGTAAGGCTTTTATGTCTCTGCGGGATGCTAGAGCTTTATGTATTATGCTATGCGGGCGGACAGTAACTCTGGCTAATGGTGGGCGTCTTCTGCTTCTACGGCAGCAAATAATCCCTGGCTGCAGATTAGCCATAGCGCGGCGTTGATGACTTTGTTTGGCTCAGATGAGCACAGTCCAAAACGGATGTACGAAATATGTAGCTGGTGGGCGGGAGCAGAGGACTTTTGAAGACGTGACACACGTCAGAAATATTCATTAGGTAACTTTGTCTTTCGAGTTGGTGGCGACTGTTTTGTGCCTTAATTTTGGGCGAAATGGCTGCGTGAGAGGTGGGGTATTTTATGGGTAAACCCGTACACGAGGGTAAACCCGGACACCGAGTATATCTCAGCTACCATGGGACCGATTGAGACAAGTATCCTACCATACGATTCCTTCGAACTCTCCTCTTTCAATTGAGCTACCATGTTCATCAGTTGCTGAAGCGGCAAGTTCAGAAAAGTTTAGGTGTCCGAAATTACCCCGTGTCCGGTTTATCCCCATGGTACCCTATCAATTGTTTCCTTTGTTCGCTTGTGCGTGCACTGTGTGTGCTAGCTATCTATTAGCTTTGTTCTCTATGCACGCTGATGGTATACGTGTTGACTTCGAAGGTGTTTTTTGTAACCTAGCCTCGGCGGAAATTTACTGTCTGCAGCTGCATTTTGAAGTCCTGCCTACCTACTGATTACTGGGAAGAATAGGAGGAGGGCAAAAAGCTTGATCTTCTCCAACTGTTTTTTCCATCCTCTTCGTGTCTGGACGGATGGGCCGAAGTGGGTTTTTGAAAATGCTTGGTTTTTGTTTATGCTTGT
>JASAMW010000504.1:0-128058 GCA_030247985.1 Epsilonema sp. ZAB3_2
AAACGCAGGTACTTGAATAATTAGGCAAAAATACTAAAGATGATAGAGCTAGGGAGCCATGCCTTTCCACGCACTAGTTCTTAGTATGGTGGGGGAAAGTGGGACTCGATTTTAAAATAGATAAAGATTCAGCTAGGAAATAGAAAATATAAAAAAAAATTGGGAAAATAGGCCACAACAACTTGATACTACTCTGCCATGCTTCATTATGGAGAGGTGTCCCACTTTCCCCATCCTTCATCACAGTGGAAGGGTGTCCCATTTTACCCCACTAAGTACTGAAATTGTTTTTTGCTATATCTCCAGTACCAGTGGGGCGATTTGGTTGAAACTTCGCCTGGGGGTAGGGTACCATTCCCCCTTGCCCCCCACATATCGGGTGTTCATTTATAACATACAGGGTGGTTTTACGCACTGTTCAAAGCTTGACCATTTTCGACCTCCTGCAGAAAAACGTCAACCAGTGAAGTTGATGTTTCAGCAAATAGTGAAGTTAGTAACTCAAAAGAAAGAGGAGGAATCGAAGGATCACAAAGTGTCCTGGGTGGGGGGGGTTTTGTTCTGCGAAGGGGGGGGGTAGGGCTTTGGGAGGGTGGGGGCCCCCCCCCCCCCCCCCCCCCCCCCCCCCCCTATTCCCCTACAACCAAAAATACGGTATGCTGCAGCTGTATTGTTTATCGTGTAATGTGGTTAAGTATACAGAGATGGTTTGCTTTTGCATGTACAGTATGTACATTTGACTGTTCTGTTCTGTATGTTTCACCCACCATTGTCCTAATTGATAAGTCTCAATACCTACTTTGTGTTATGCGTATGCGTACATGTTTTATGTGATATAAAGGTATTATCATCGCTTGTTGCCTGTGATTTTATTGATATGATCCGATTTCACGTCGGTTGAAATATCTTACGGTCAGAATTATGTGCTTTTGCAGTGATCAGTTTGTTATCAACAGGATTCAGTCAAGCGCGATTGGAATACAGTATGGTGAAACTTACACCCGAACTGATAGAGAACTCTCGTCAGTTTATCAATGCTGTGAAAGATCGCGAATTGGACCTGAGGGGATACAAAATTCCGGCTGTGGAAAACTTGGGAGGCACATACGTACGTAATGTGTGCATGCATACTTAGGATAGGAAAGAATAAAACAGCGCGTACACGTTGGTACCTGTTGGGTGTTTTCATCAATGGTACTTTACCCAATCGAAAAGTGTAGTGTAGACTCATCTGTTTGGTTTTGGTTGCTTTTAGGATCAATTTGACACGATCGATTTTAGCGACAATGATATCAAAAAGCTGGAAAATTTCCCTCAATTGAATCGTCTCAAATGTTTGATACTGAACAACAATAGGGTCAGGTAGGTTTGTCCTTTCTGATCTGAGTACAGTAAATACACTATGGGGTAAGTCATTCGGGCACCGATCTTTTCTGAACATGGCGCTTTTCAGTCTGATTCAGCCGGACATTGGCAGTGTGCTTCCCAACTTGACAACACTCGTGCTCACCAACAATAATATACTGGAGCTGGGTGACCTTGATCCACTGGCAAAAGCGGCCAAGTTGGAGTATCTCAGGTACCATTACTACTATTGGGACGTGTTACTGTGAATCGTACACATCTGTAATGCGCAAGTGTGAGCCGATTTTTGTATAGTATGTATGGTTGTCGCCATCATGGTTGCTTGTTCTGTGCGTGTTTACCTTGGAATTGTCTTTCTTTCAGTTTGATGGGTAATCCTGTTACCCACAAGCCACAGTACAGGTACTACGTAATATTCCGCCTGAAACAGGTTCGCGTTCTGGATTACCGTCGAATCAGGCAAAAGGTTGGAAGGAATATCTGGCTACTCCCTGTATGTAGTATTGAATGTTATGTATGCATGCGTTGTACATGCTGCAGGAGCGTGACGAGGCGAAGCAGCTGTTCAAGGGCGTGGAAGGCAAGAAGCTGCGACAGGAGCTGGTGAAGAGAACGCGAACATTCGTGGTCGGCGAGCCTCAACCGGAATCCAAATTCCCGTCCAGACCTGGCCAGGTTCCCTCTGAGGATATTCGAAGGATAAAGGTAGGGAGAGTGCGGGCCAGAGGGAACTACTCGGACCACAGGCAAATCGGGGGTGCTTTGCTAGCTTCAGACAGATGAAAGTGCAAGGATCATTTGGAACACATTCACCCGTATCCGATACAGGAGATAGGGTGGGGTCGGGTGACAGACAACGCCGAATACCTCTGGCTTGATATCCATCAGCTCTCAGTAGTGTTCGTTTGTTGAGTGCCTGCGTCGTTCTATCAAGCGTTGTTAAAGTATGGCCAGAAATACTGGGACCCATTGATTTTTTTTCTCGAGAAATACGCGACGTAGATCACTGCGGTCAAAACTTCCACGGCTAAACTTTAGCTCGCATTTCCAATAAAAAAACCGCTTGCGTCTATCTGCTCTCAGTGGCGATATATCGCCAAATTCCTTCAGTACTGAAATCGCGTCGACATTTGGCAGACGCTAAACCACGCAAACCACGACCTTGTACGCCCGATGCCCATTTTTATTGTTTTCATCACGTATGCATATTTCTACCACTTTTGATTTTTCGGGCGTTTGCGAGGTTTAGAAGTGCCCAATGGTCCACACCCAATTTGACGATTTTAGTACTGAAGGAATTTGGCGATATCTCGCCACTGAGAGCAGATAGACGCAAGCGGTTTTTTTATTGGAAATGCGAGCTAAAGTTAGCCGTGGAAGTTTTGACCGCAATGCTCTACGTCGCGTATTTCTCGAGAAAAAAAATCAATGGGTCCCAGTATTTCTGGTCATACTATAGTTGACTGTAATAGGTATGTACAGTTCTGTACCTACTTGTGGTGTTTGCAGGAGGCAATAACGGCGGCCAAATCGCTGGATGAAGTGGAGAGACTGCAGCAGATTTTGGCTTCTGGCGAAATCCCTGGCAAGGAAACGACAGCGTCAGCTCCTGTAGGCGGAGCCAGTACCGCCATTGGTGCGACACCTAACGGCCTGCCCGAAGATCAGCAGGAGGAGGAGGAAGAAGCAGAGGAAGTGGAAATGGAAGCGAATTAGAAGATACGAAAGTATGTATGTACGTACGAGTGTTGTACAGTAGCCTTGGCTGAATTCTTTTCTTGAAACAACAAAATCTCTCAGTAGCCATACAGGCAGGCGAACTTTTCTGTAGGGATGTAGATAGATAATTTTGTCTTTTCCTGTGTGTGACGAGGGATTGAACTGAATTAAGAGCAGATACTACATCACCGCTACAGTTCGATCTTGAGTCACGGGTATTTCATTCATTACTTGCATCACTTTGTTCTAAAAGTAAAGTACCTACCAATCTGTTTCTTTTGTTTGCAATTCTGCAGCTAAACTTTCTATGTTTTCTTATGTAAAGTGAAACTCTACTAAACTAGTGTAGCCGAATTATGAAATAAATACTGTAATTTGAAAGTTAGCCACACACGACACTATTTTTGTCTTCCGCTCACATGTCATTCCTAAGGTACCACAGCACCATTGGATATGCATTCTCGAGGAAAAAGCGTTCTCTCGCGGGCTCATTTCAAATTTTGCGTTGCAATACAATACGTAAAGTCGGAATTATATCATCGTACGGCACACATTATTTATCTCAGGAATTACTTCGTAGAGAACAGCGGTCAAAAATGCCACGGCTAATTTCCCGCCGCATTGACAGTAAAAAACCGCTTGCGTCTAGGTGCTCTCAGTGGCGAGAAATCGCCGATTAATCGGCGTAGACCATTGGGCAAAGCTAAACCTCGCAAACGCCCGATAAATCAAAAGTGGTAGAAATATGCATTCGTGATGAAAACGATAAAAATGCGCATCGGGCGTACAGTGTCGTGGTTTGCGTGGTTTAGCGTCTGCCAAATGTCGACGCAATTTCAGTACATAAGGAATTTGGCGATTTCTCGCCACTGAGAGCACCTAGACGCAAGCGGTTTTTTATTGTCAATGCGGCTGAAAATTAGCCGTGGGGTTCTTGACCGCTGTGCTCTACGAAGGCTAATTCCTGGGATAAATAATGTGTGCCGTACGACGATATAATTCCGACTTTAGAGTACGCAGGCATACAGTGCAACACAGGATGCTTATCACGCGTTCATAGCCCCTTGTTGTAGAAGAGATGCGTTGCTGAGGTTCTGGCCTGTATTTCTGGCTCCAACTTTGCAGTTGCAACAGTAGACACCTGTGGAAACAGAGCGATGGCCACAGGCAGTGACAACGCGAACACAGCTGTGCACACCACTGAGTTGATGGGCAAGTGCAGTTTGGGATATGTCTTGAGAAATCGCATTCTGAAATTCGTCAAAATGCCTTATTGGGGACGGTGTAAGATGGTTGGACAGGGATACTTATTCAACTTGATTTTATTTTCTCCTCTGAGTGGTCGCAAGTCGCCCCTTTTTCTGTCCCTCCCAGTCTAATGACCAGCCGAAACAGAAGTCACACGTTTTCCCAGTGACTTGACGGCTAATTTTTGTGCAGCAGCTGCTTGAGTGAACTCGTGGCTTTGATTTTTCGGCTGGCCATATTGGACTGGGGACTGGAAGGGTTGGAGCTGATCTGAAAGAAAAGGGGGCACCTTGCGAGAGACCACTCAGGCTTATAACTCAAGTAGTGTTTACTTCTCCAGCGTCGTCATAATGACTGGAGGGAAGAAAAATATGGGAGCAGGTAGGAATGCGCGAGTTGCCGCCGTTTCCAGCAAAGCCTGAAATTGAGTCAGTGGTAAAATACTGTACAGTATAATGGAGACAGCGGGTCCTGCCTGATGCGGATCATTTTTGTGGTTTCGCTAATACCTTTTTGCCCGCCACCCTGGAAGTTCCGACCACATTGCCCTGTTCGTCTAGCACCTCTATTCCCACATTTTTCTCATGCCATCGCATCAGAAGCATGTTGCAAGTGCTTGCCATACCTGGTGCAGACAAATTTGGATTTCGTGATCTCATTATGAACCATAATGCTTCTTTCGCGATGGCTTACAAACAGCTGGAAGCGGAACAAATCGTTGAATCAGCTGCCGCGTTGCTTTTGGGAACTGTTCGGCTTTTCTGATGAGGACTGTGAGACCAATAGCGATGGACAGAGCTGTACTGACTGCACCTATGTATCCCTTGACAAATTTCGAGGTCGGAGTATTCTACAGAAATTAGCCTGGCATGGGCCTACATGATCGATGCCATAAACACATCAAGCAACCATTGTCTGCTTATCCTAACCTTTGTGGCATTCCTATTGGCATAGTTCACACATGCGTTGTGGGACTGGTTCAACCATTGCCAAAATATGGATTGAGCAAGTGAAGGATTGGGCAAGAGCAATCCAATAACCTTTTTCAAGATGGAGAATATAATTTCGTAAGAATGCCATGTCAATTACTGAATGGTAGTGCATTGACCATTTGCTTTGTTTTTCTCACCATTGGAGATCCAAATGGAACGAATCCTGCCATGCGAAATGGCATGAAAACTGTCGTTCCCGTGTCAGGATGGATGGTTGACTGTTTTATCTTCTGTGCTTTCCACAATTGAGCATTTGTAACCCCTGGAGGCAGTTTGCCCTGTTTATACATTTCAAGCAGCTCAATGGATTCCTGCAGCTTCTTCTTTGGTACGAATAACGTTCTTGGGTCTATCATGTCATTGAAATGGAGCCATCGCCCAAGAAAAGTGGTCTGAAAAGTGAGCAAAAGCAGTGGTATGGATATGGCTATGGAGAGGTTGCACAAAAAGAGCTGGTGCAGTGTGCCTTGTCTAAGGTGCGAAGATCTGTCTAACCTGCGGAAATCTGGCTTCATCCAAGACAAATTTAGGAAATTTTGGGTAGCCAAAAATGGTTCCTCCTTCACTGGCCATTGCAGACACAGAGTGCGGAAGGTGCTTGCACTTCTTTTTAGTAGTGCTTGTGTAGCATGCTACTCAAAAGCTGCACTGCAAATAAACCGTAGGAAGAGGTACGTATGTACTGTAGATAACAAATTTCCACTTTACTAGCAAGCTAGACGCAAAAGCGTAAAACACAGCGCTGTAATCATTGGCAATCGTTTGTTTGTTTCTGCTTCTACTCTTGCCATGGCATCATAAAACGACTTGATTCGTGCATGTATGTACCATGTGCAAAAGTTTTATTGTGGCAAAATCGATAGATTCAAATGTACTTTACGTAATATGGGCAGAGAGTGAGTTTAGTTTAGACGGCTTGTTCCAGATAATAAAATAGAGCGAAAGAAAGAGCAGATCAGACTGAAGGCTAATTCTGTAATTTGAGAGGACCTTCAAATCAATGCAGTTGGGGTTTCCATATTCGCTATTCAAAACAAAAATGATAAAGGATAGGCCTATCATTCGCAATTTTGATGTTTTAGCTGAGCATACATACAATCAACTGTAATAGCTACGCCAAGCGAAGCGACAGTCACTGAACATTTCCAGCGTCTCCAGTGGTGAAGATGGCTGTTGCCCGAACAATATTTTTCTTGCATGCAACGCAGGAACACTAAAATGGGGGGACTACCGCCTCCACAACACAAAGTGTCCAGCCTGGTCTTGCCCATATTTTGCAAAACAATTTGCCACGAGACGAGCGATTACTTCATGTACGCCTAGAGCGCGCGCTCCGCTTCGCTAAGCGCGTTGGATGTAGCGAAGCGAAACGACGGGCGCGCAACGAAGGAGCGTTCTAGGGGTACGTGCCACTTTTTGAAAACTATTCAAAAAATATAAATTATCTGTGGATGATTCTCTTCATTATATTGACAAATGGGATGACAGAGAAGAAGCGATGAAGAAAAATGCCTCGCAAGTGCAAGAGAAAAGAGAAAAGACAGCAGTAATTCTAGATTCCCCACCTGCAATACCTGTCAGAAACTTTACGTTTTCCTGGCAACGCAGCAGCAGTAGTGGCTACAGGAAGCACCTTCAACCAACCCCCAGGACCTTCGATCCTAGTCATGAGCTGGAATTATTTCAAAGGATCAACAAGACTATGACAGTGGGCAAGAAGAAGATGAACAAACCCCCTCCAAAAAGGTACATGCTGCAACTAAAGCATCACCCCCTTTCTACAGGGTTTTTCCATAGACACTAAAATGGGGAGGACAACCACCTCCCAATTCAGAGTTTCCAACATGGTCTTGCGCATATTTTGTAAAAATAACTTCCATAAGATGATGAGCACATGATTTGCTATGAAGCAACAACTTTATGATGGCTACTACTACCATTTTAGTGTCAATGGTTTTTCAGCCTCAACTCCAATCACGAATGTTGTCATTTCCCACTCCTAAAGAACCAATTTGATCCAAATTTTGTTCTTTGGAGGTGGTGATATGGCAATGTCTGTAATCACGAATGTTGTCATTTCTCCACTCCTAAAGAACCAGTTTGATCCAAATTTTGTTCTTTGGAGGTGGCGATAATGGCAATGTCTGTGATTGGAGTCGCGGCTGGAAAACATGATAGTATGGATATGGACGATTTGCGTTGTCACGATTGTTGGTAAAATTTTGACCCCAATACTTGTTGAAACTGATCTGAAACAGCGGGGCCACCTTTCGATTGTGACTACCCAGTCTTAGTGCAAGTGGCCAATAGTCTGGCCACTGAGAGTTTGCTATGGAACTCAAGTCATGTATAAAATAGAAAAGCAAATATGAACTTCTCTCCATGCTTCATGACTGTGCTCCTATTTTGCTGCTAAACCCTGTACATGCAAACTGTGAAAGAGTTTCATTGCAAACTGTTGGTTAGTTAGACTGTATAGCAGCTAAACAGACTTTAGTAGCCTATGCTGTTCCAAGGAACTATTTGGCAGCCTTATGGATGCAACTTGATGCATTTTTGTTGCAGGTAAATTGTGGTGGACTCATCAAATCAAACTGTCCTCTGGCCCATGGCATGGCATTGGGCTGCACTCCTGGGATTCATTGACTGCCATCACAACAACAGTGGAGAAGCAAGCAGTCTTCATGCACCATGGATTCAGAAGCCAATATTGAGCTGGTTATTTGCCAGCTGCTGCAGGAATATGGCCTGTTGGAAGAAACCTCTGTCAACAAACTGTACTGTGGTAATGGGCACAATTTTGCAGTTAGACTGCTCTCAAACTGTTCAACAGCATGGCCAAGAACAAGGTGATACTCTTGGCATCATTTGTTGAAGATGAACAGCATGTGGAAAAGGGTCATATTCCTATCATAACTATGTTTTGAAGCTCAAAAGTCAGAAAAGACAACTGTTATCTATTGAATATGGACATTTGATATGTATTGTATTTCACATGTTCTTTGTCATTGAATGGAACCCATGTGACTGCTATGCATGTTTTTAGGATTTTAGAGTAAGTTGATATGTGTAGTTCATATGTGAATAGAAAACTGTCCACCCTGAGTCAATTTTGCCACTATTATTGGAAGTGCATTGTCAGACCAGGTTGGACACTTTGTGTTGTGGAGGCGGTCGTCCTCCCCAATTCTAGTGTCTATGTGCAACGTCAAGGTCGAATGAACACACATAATATACCACAACACAAAGAAACCAGTTTCAGACTAACTGCAGCCCATACCATAGCTTTGAAGAAAAGAAAAGAACCGAAACAAAGAAAATGAAACAAAAAAAGTTTCAAGTTTTTACAAGAAGGGTTTATACGTACGTAGTGTAGTCACGCGTCACCTGACACAAAAGCCAAGCCAGTCAAAGTGGAATCCGAAATCATGTCGCAGCGGTCATTTGCGCAAAAGATTAGCAGGTAAAAGTATTCTTTGTCAATGAAATCGTCGCCGTATGTGTAAAATATTGAGTGATAATATTTTTAGGCTACAAAATGCGGAGGTACGCAGACAGCTGACAATCTCAGGTCCTTCCACTGCTCAGCAACGAAGACAATGCTCTGTTGACAGCGCAGAAGCTGGAAATAGTCGTCTTTCTTATTGTGGTGGTGCCAATTTGCAGGTAGCAGACGGGCGGGGCTAAAATGCGGACGCTGGGCTAAACAACGGACGCGCAAAAAGCGGACGCGGCGTTAGATTTGCATCCGCGTCTGCCTTTTAGTCCAATCTGCTGACTTTTCTTTCTGCCATTTTGGTGGGCAATGGGCTAAAAAGCGGACCCAGAAAAAGCGGACGCCTGAATGTATGTGTGACCACCATGCTCTGCAGTCACTACTGGCTGAAGAGGGCGGTTGAACTGTACTGTAGACTGATGTTTCAAATGTATGCAAATGCAAACACATTGCAATCACACCACACACAATAAAGTAGCGTCTAGCAGCAACATCAAGAATGCAATTCATGCATCAATGAACTCAACATCCATCAGTGCAGTTCACCCATAACATTGGGAAAAAACATGCTGGATACATGCATGATACATTGATCAGACTGCATGCAGAAACCATATGCTCAGCATGGCCGCAGCTGGGCAAACCTTTGAATACATAAAAGAACCTTCTTGCATGCACGCACATGCAAATAAAAAGTGGCACAGTTTTGTTAGCTTTATAATTGAGCATGTGCAAACGGTGGGCATAGACACAAGAAATTTTCCCAGCGTCCGCCTTTTTTAGCACACATTTGCCGGTCGGGGAGAGTAGTACCGCCGAGGGCGAGGGGGGCTTCGGTTTTGCACACATTTTAGTACTATTCACAGTAATCTTTACGCTAACCCCGACCCCAAGAGATGTGTAGCTGGATGTGTTATTCTGCGCTGCGAGACCTCAATGTTTCTCTTCACCGTCTGCCTTTTTTCAATCCGGTGGTGGCCCACATCTGCCTTTATCGTCTTGTTTGTCGGAGCAGCAGCGCTCCTGAAACATAATAACGACACGCAGATCGAACTGAAGTTTTTGATGTTTCACCTCAGAGTGTAAACTGCATGACTAACTTGATCGTCACTCTATACCTCTATGATTAAGCAACCTAAATGCTTTTAAAAAGGCAAGCGTTTAGGAGTGATTGTTTGGAGTGCGAATGTACATTCGCGCAGTCCCACTTTTGCTATTGAAAACCAATGTTGTACCTATAATACCTGTATAGAGGTTGGTACCGTATTCTTCTGATGTTGAGGTCGCGCAGTGCTACAGAACAAATTCTACATCAGATATCTTTTCGACGAGACAAAGATAGATTGCTACTTGTGTCTAGAATCAGCTCATGTTGCCCGAAGTCATGGAGCCGCCCGACTTTGAGGAGTGCGTTTGTTCGTCGCGTAAGTTTCTCCCATTCTCTTCGTCGTCCTACGATAACGGGTTAGTTTGTTCGAGTACGGGGGCACGTCGATTGCAAGAGTTTCCCGCTGATGATGTGGAGGTGAAGAGTGTACAGCGAAGTTCGGACACGCTCGATTCCCCAATTCCAGCCGACTTAGACTTGTGAGACACACACACACACTGAAGGAAGGATGTACCTGTCTGTATGTATGTACTTGTAGTGCAATGGAATACCCGGCTTATATTATGTTGCGTTGGGATGTTACTTTACTTTTCAGAGCTTCAATCGATCCATTTGTGCAGGATGTCTTATCTTCGTATAATCGTGACCTAGTTCTGGTGCATAGAAGGTAATGATAGAATGATTGCAGTTTTGGCAGTCACGTAGTAATTTTGTTTAGTGGTACTTCATTCTTTTGTTTCTTTCCAGATATGAGCAGTATTCTAGTGGTGAAGCGTACAACAGACAGTGCAATGAACGCCCTGTTTTGGTGCAAACTCTGCCTAGACAAAGTTTCGAAGTGGATAGTGATTCTGTTTCACCGTCAAATTCGCAGAGAGAGTCAGCTGATTTGGATGAAACGGTAAAATGGAGTCTGCCGCCGCAGATCTAAGGAACCAGTAGTCTGAAACAAAGCAAATACTATCCCATAAGATGGGTCTATTGACAGTAATTTAAGGTGCCAAGTGCGAGTCCATTGCTAAACTTATTTAGAGAGTAACGACGCTTTTTCTTGGTGGTAAAGTTGGCCACGGGGGTAAAATCGGCCACCTAAGAACAAAGTAGTCCTGTTTGGTTTATTGCCGTATGTTTTGTTCATTTGCAGCTAACGAATCGAGCTTCCTACGCGTCTTCCGATTCTTGCAGTACAATTGAGACTAACAGCACAACCAAAGAAAACGGCCTAAGTTTCTCACCGACTCTTCAGGCGTCCGCTGGAGATCCTATCATTGCTGGTAGTCACTTATTGCGTTCTTCCGAAAGTGCATTACGCTACGTCAGTACTATTTTCAAGAATTCTGCTATTATTATTATTATTTTGATTATTGAGCTGTTCTTCACCGCTGCAATAGTTACGCGCGCGTGTGTGTGTATGTAAGCCTTGCTTTGCTATTTTGCAGGCGTTACACTGCGCGTTGCTCCTGAGCGACAGGATGCGATAAATGAAGCAAAGCGGCAGGCTAATAGACATAAGGAGCTGATGTCACTCTATCCATTGCAGCTGGAAGTAAGACACCGTCTTCTCTGTCTAGTGTACGTGCTATACTGTATATGAACGTACTGTACGTTGACGAACAGGAGCAGTTGTTTACTTTGCAGGATGACGTTATTGAAAGACGGATTTCTCCTCCATTTCCGGGCGAGCCTGATACCTTCAGATTTCTAGTCAAGATTTTAGGATTGAGGTAAGATTTGAACTCCGCCTTTTTGTTGCTCTGTAGCGGTACCACTATGTACACTACCTACCACAACCATGCTGTTCTTGTGCACACCGGCATGCATCTTGTTTTAGCTTAGAGTATGAGTTCGAGCCGTTGTTTGCGAGTTTGGCGCTGTATGACGCGAGGGAAAGGCGGAAGTTATCGGAGAATTTCTATTTCGACACAAACTTGGACGCAACTAAAGCCATGCTGCGTTCACACGTGCCATATCAGGACGCCAGCAGCCTCAGCCGTTCCGCCATCTTGAATGTCACACACCTCACGCAGGATATGTTCATTGTGATAAAGGTACCGCTGCGCTTGTTCTGGATATGTGACGCTGTGGGAGTGGGAATAACATTGAGAATGTTTGAATTTATGTTCCTGTGTTGTGTGTGAACTGAAAGGCTTTTTTTCAGATAGAAAAAGTCCTGCAAGCCTGTGATATCACAGATGCCGTTGAGCCTTATCTAAAGGAGTATAAGGTAAGCTTTCTCCAGCCACCAACCCGTTCACTTGAATAGGCCTGTATGCGTATCTGCAGCGTGCAAGCGGTCTATCACATCTCACTCTGTGTTTAGGGGTACCTTACCTGACCTAAGTACTAGTGTAGCCATAGCCAAGCAGTCAGTGCTAACTTTATATAAGTATTCTAGAATCGCGAGAAATTGCGAGCTGCTGCTTTCGAGTACTGTGAGCGATTGGGTGGCTATCGTATGCCCCTGGCTTGGACCATGATAGATCTGTCCAGAGTTCTCTCAAACTCTGGCGGCTCTGCTACATTGGATCGAGCAGAGAGCACCATATCCACCAACTCTTCCCTCGTAGCTTCTGAAGCTCAACAAGAGAGGGCCAGTGACACAGAGAGTATCGCATCTATTGGTGAGTTGTGTGTGAACTTGCTGTTCGTATTATACCTGTACTTATGGGAATGCACAGCTTCTAATAATGTGAAGGAAGAGTGTGTGTACGCATTACGTATCAGAGTGTGTCATGTATGTCCATGCTTAGATCGGCATTCGCAAGTATCCATGGACAGTTTTCGTCGGATTGGCGGTGGAGGATCGACTAGAAAAGCATCCGCGCCTTCTGCAACACGCCCGCCCTCTTGCGGCGGAATCTTGGAATTTCAATCCATCGCCGGGAATTTGACCAACAATTTTCGACCTGTCACGCTGACTGTCAACACATTCTTCAAGCAGGTGGGTACGAACGTACAGCTATGGGAGGCAGGCACATGACATGTACACTATCTACGTGGAAACTTACGTGCGGTGTAGATTGTGTCTGTACAGTACTATACACAAACAAGGATGGCCACATAGATCTATACGTAGGAGTGGTTTGGCTTCTCGGTATTCGAGTTTTGCAATGATTGTGTTGCATTTTCTACTTCCTTTCTTTGCTCATCTGCAGGAATCTGATAAGTTATCGGAGGAGGATCTGTACAAGCATTTGATTGAGTCGAAGAAAGCTTCTTCCTCGTCCTTCGCTCGTCGGTTCAAGTGTGTTCCTGGTCATTTGAGGCTGGAGATTGCGCTCTGTCCGGACGAGTTAACGAATCGATTGAATCCGGAACTGCTGAGGCTGCATCCTTTCTTGAGTCAGGAAGCAACGGAAACCGCGAAAGAGCTGGTCGAATTCCCGCTGAAGGAGGTTTACGCACCCAATTACTCATACAGGTAAAGAAGAATAATCGGCATCTTATTTCTTGGAGGTCACATGCACTGCGATAATGCTCAATTTGAGTGACACACACATACGTACACGATGGAGTTTGCTTGCAGGAATCTGCTCTACGTGTATCCCCGCACGGTGAACTTCTCCAGTCGATCCAGCTCAGCCAGGAATATAGCGACTAAAGTAGAGTTGTGGCGTGGTCACCAGGGGGCGCTGCCAGTCGTCTTCGGCAAGTCCAGCTGTCCCGAAATCAGCACCTCCGCATGCACCACCGTCTTGTACCACAACAAGTGCGCGCTAGTGATCGATCAACATGGTTGGCTTGGTAGTGATCGATTGGGCACGCAACCCACAGCTTTGTCGTATGTTCTAGGACACCGCAATTCGCTGACGAAATCAAGATAAAACTGCCCCTTGACCTATCAGAGGAGCACCATCTATTGTTCACTTTTTATCACGTGAGCTGTCGGGCGAATAAGAGCGGCTCACTGGGCGAGGCTGTCGAAGTTCCGGTTGGATATACGGTATTTTTTATTCGTGCTATTATTGTGACGTGCCGCGTTCTGTATGGCGATAGCCGGACCCCGAAAAGGGGGAGAGAAATAGGACCGAACGGGAATCGAACCCGCTACCCTCAGACACAGCTGTGGACTAGGCACACCACCAGGTACTGGTCCGGGGACAGATGGCTAAACATATCTAGAACTAGTTTACTTACACTTACTGGCCTCGGACGCTATTGCCATACGTACGCAGTACGTAACACTACATATATTGCTATTGATGGTATCTCTGCGCATATGTTGGTGCCGCCAACGATGCGAATGTGGCGTTGTTTTAGTGGCTGCCGTTGTACCGAGATAAGCGGCTCCTAACGGGAGAATTCAACCTCTCCGTTGCATTGGAGCCGTTGCCTCAAAGCTACTTTTACCTGTCTCCAGAGGTATACCTGCAATACCACCCATACATACGTACACGTACACTTTTGCAGACGCTTTTGCTTGTACAGGTGAACCTTCCGAACATCAAATGGCTGGACGGCCACAAGCCTTCGTTCACTGTCACTCTGGCTCTCAGCTCCACCGTTCATTCTCAGGACGTGCACGTGGACAATTTCTTGCGCTTGTATCACATGACCAAAGCGCAAACGCGTCACGTGACAGAGGAAGAGTTGGAAGCTGCCATTTTGAACCTGACAAAAGCTAGACCAGAACCACTGATCAAGTTTCTGTACATCGTTCTGGATAAACTCGTAGAGTTGATGATCAATCCACCGGTGACGAATGGACAGATTTGTAAGCAATACAGTAGTATACCCATGTACGTATGACACGTGTTCGAGCGCCGAGCGCTTAACGAGTGAAGGAGCGACGTTTTTGTTGCAGTAAATATTAGTCAGACGTGTTTCGAGGTACTGGGTCAGCTGGTGAAGATAGTGACGTATTTGGTGGACGGGGACTGCGACATGCACGGACGCAGTCCACTGCTGACCACCTACATTCATTATCACAGGACGGCTAGCAAAGGTAAAACCTGAGCCGTCCGTTTCACGAGTTCTACTGTAGGTGAGCAGTATGTCATGGAGCGAATTTGACTTGAGAATATTGTGCGTGTAGTACAGGGTGTCCCATAATAAACTCCGGGGCTTTCTGCGGTAATAACTCTCGAGGTAAAGCTCAGATTTCAATGCGGTTTTTTGCATTATGTAGCCAAGGCTTCAACTTAGATGCAGGCAAAATTTCATGATAATAGTTCAATTAGAACTGGTTCAAAACAGCTACAGTCTCTAGCCCCCAATTTCTATGGGCTTTTCCTCAAAATAAGCAAATTCGGCACATTTTCTTGCATAATTTGCTATCAACCCTTGCCAATTTTGTTCTAAGTGCCTCAGAGCAATCCACATAGCGAAAGAACTGACGTGTGAACGTCAATTCAAAGTCTGGAAGCGTAAGTACAAATTTGAGTTATCTTAAAACCGCAATTCTACAGTACTGAAGGAAAAACTGCAAAAAACGAAACCAAAATTTTGAAGGCCAATAAAACCATAACCAATGGAGCTACGCAGATGAAATTTTGCATCTATCTAAGTTGAAGCCTTGGCTACATAATAGAAAAAACCGCATTGAAATCTCAGCTTAAACTCGAGAGTTATTAGCGCGGAAACCCCCGGAGTTTATTATGGGACACTCTGTACAGTGAGTGAACGAACGGTGCATGAATACATTGTGGGAGATATTCAGTATGATTAGGAGTACTCCTAGTATGATGAAGTAGAGAGAACGCTAGTAGCTTTTTGTGTAGGTGACACGGCGAGGCTGCAGCATTCCATCAGCTTGTCATCTCCGCAGCAAGAGGAGGAGGAGGAGGAGAAGAAGGCCAAGAGTCCTCCTTATCACGGTGGTCGGCCGAAGAAAAGTCCGCCTGCTCCTCCTGCGAGTAGGGACATGAAGCGAGTTAAGAGTCAGCCGGCCGTCGCTCGCGTCACGCCCGATCGAGAACTCAACGACGTCGTCAGTAAGTAGAAGAGTGCGAGAAAAGTCGGCCCATTATTCCTTCCTGTTAATCTTCGTTTAGAAGAGATCAATAAAGCTTTCACAAAGATGAGAATACCAGGATTAATTACTTTTTGGTAGATATGAAGAGGTGCCGGAAGGTGACAGGCAAAGAGGTGAATTTGGCATTTTGCGCCTCAGGGTTTTGTCGGCTACCTACCCCCTGCGCCCCCCCCCCCCCCCCCCCGGCCCAAATAACCCCGTACAGTACAATGACTGGGACATCGTGCTGTGCAGCTTGACCGGTGCTTTCTGCTGATTTTTCAGGAAGTTTTGAGCGGACTGCCGCCCGTTCTGATAGTGCGATGGGCGGTGTGTGTAAGCTTACGCACGAGGAGCTGGTTCTCCTTTGGGATATGAGCACTGGACCTGCTAGAGAGATGGCTATGGCCAACGCATGGTTCTTCCTGGAATTGCTGGTAAAGTACAGTACATACTTTGGTGAACTGTATTTATTTAGTACTCAAAACACTAGGTATATGAGCAACGACTGGCTTGCAAAGAATAGCGTACGTGCCTGTTGTAGTTGAAGAGTATGGCAGAATATTTATCAGCGAGTAGTCGCCTGTATTTGCCGCGGAAGCTGCGCTTCTCTGAGCAATTTTCAGCCGACCTGTCAAAATTGCTGGGGAAGCTGACATCAGAGACCGTCGGGCGTACGCTGAAGAAAGATTCGAGTTCTGCACGACGCGTTAACGCCGGGCTGGCCTTCTTTCTACGGGACGCCCTGTCTTACATGGATCGTAGCTTTGTGCTGAGGCACATCCGAAGCTATTGTCGCGAGATGAGCGCTGCAATTAGTGGGGCAACAGTGGAAGCGGCTACGGCGCTTATGCTACTCCGGCTGGAGTTTCTACGGATCGCGGCTTCTCACGAGCACTTCCTCATCTTAAACTTACCGTTTTGGAGCGGTGGCGCAGGCAGTTCCAGTACTCTAGCTCCTCCTCCGCCCCAGCAGCAGCAGTTTTCTCCGTCTTCGCCGTCTCCGAGTATTTCCTCCACGAGAAGCTCGGCTACGAGTGGTAGTGGCGGCTCGTCGGACCGAGGCAGCAGCAGCGCCACTGCCGAATTGACTGTCGAGTTCTGCTCGCGTCATTTTCTGATCGGACTGATCCTGAGCGAGTTGAGCGTCTGTCTGGACTCGGGCAGTCAGGAACTGCAGGCGAAAGCCATCGGACTCCTGCGCACTCTGCTACTGGCCCATGACGCTGATCCTCGACTGGAGGGAGGGGTTAAGGCGAAGATAGCCGCGCTCTATCTGCCGCTGGTCGGCATAACCTTGGACGCCTGCACGCAGATTTACGATCCATTCGGAGGCGGAGAACAACAGAGGAGACCCAGCTCACTAACGGTTAGCAGCAATGTGGAGACAGAGGCGGAGGAGCTGGGCGATGCTGGCTCCGTTAACCCATCCGCAAGCGACGGGGCTCTGGCGGCTATCGCGGGTATAAGCGGGGATTTTCCGCCGGCTATGACAACGTCAACACTGAAACGCCGACGCTTATTTCGACGCCGTCATCGGCAGGGGTTAACACAAGACGCCAGCCGACAGCTACTGGCCTGCTTCTGTTGGGTGCTGAAAAATGTGGACGCGAAAACTACGTGGCGTCCTTGGCTCCGAGAACTGTCCGCCTCTCGCCTTACTCGCCTTTTGGACGTGCTGCAGCTGTGCATTTCTCTATTCGAGTACCGTGGAGCTGCGGGGAAAGGAGACGTTCGTCGCGGATCATCCGCTCTGAAGAAAGGCGGCATTTTACGGGCGAGTGGAAGAGGGAAAGAGGAGGAGTTAAGTCGACTGGAGGACGCGATTCTGGGCCGATCCGGTTCAGCCGTGGGCGACTTGCTGCACAGGAGAGTGGTTGCAGCAGCGCCTTCTGGCGTGAGATGGAGGAAGGGGGATGTTTGGTGCGGCGGAGGAGTTGGAGTGACCTTGGACAGGAGACAGCAGCAGGCAATCGGAGGAGGCGAAAACGAACACTCGAGTGACGCAGTGACGGAAGGCAATTTGGCCACGGAAGTGACGCTTGTGGTGAGCGAGGCCACCTTCTACAGTCAGTCCACGGAGAGAATCCGGAGATAACGAGGTTGTGGAAGACGTGCATGAAATGCACGGACATTTCCATACAAGCTGTGCTATTTTGCGCAAAGATAGATGATTTCCGTGACTTTTGAAATATCCGCATTCTCTCAGTGGACCGGCTATAAAACGTCACTTTGTTTGAGTGGTGATAGCCACGTACTGTCGCTCCGTTATATTCTTATGTGTTCGTGTGTACGTACTTGGTGCTGTGCAGGTGTTGGATATTCTGGAGTTGCTGCTCAGCGTTCTGTCGTCTGCTTCGGCGTCCAGTAATGACGTGATGATGGATCAGGAGTTGTTGGCTCAGCTGCTTCCGATAGTGGCTCGCGTTCTTCTGCATACGCTCGCGTGCAATCAGAGCGCGACTGCACTGGAACAGGTAGGCGTTGCATGCTTGCACACTTGTACCACCGACCACACAACAGCTTACTATGCTCGCGTTCGATGATGTTTCTCATGCGTGTCACCTGACAGCTTTTCCATGACGCAAATATTAGTGACAATCCAACGCTGAGAACGCGTCACATGCGTATTACGCCAGAACAAGCAGCTCTCTACTTGGTGTCTTTGACGTATGCACTTGTGTAGTAGTAGCCAATGTCGTGTGGTGTGTGTAGGTGTTTGCGAGTGTTCGGGCTGTGGTGGCCAAGTATCCGTCTCTGTTGCTGGAGGAGGAGACGGAACAGGGAGCTGAGTTGTGCCTGCAGCTGCTCAGACACTGTGCTGGAGCTTTGGCCACTGTCAGATCGCAAGCTGCCGCCACGCTCTATCTCCTTATGCGAGAAAGCTTCGAAAGCAGCGCAAACTTCCCCAGGGTCAAAATGCAGGTAGGAGGTGTGTACGATACGTGAGTGGAACGTAATGGCGTTTGATTACTTTGCAACATGAGTGCTTATGTCCGCATGTACGATTGTAGGTACGTACTGTATGTATTCATGCAGGCCGCATACCGTATTTTTGGGTGTATAGCCCCATGGGGCTATACAAAAATCGAGAGGTCTGATGGGGGGTTATACACTGGGGGGGGGGGGGGGGGATATACAATGGGGAGGGGATATACACTGGGCAAAATTTATGTTTTTGAGAGGTGTGTAGAGGCATGTTTTTGAGGTCAAAAGTATGTGTTTTAGGGCATAATCGCGGTTAAAACAGGGCTATTCTAGCACAAGACATGCTCAGCTAAGCTTATAGGCATAGTAGCTTGGTGTAGGAGTAGCTATAGCTAGCTTATGACCAGCTTACATAGGTAGCCTAGTTACCTTCCAGTACATGGGGGGTTATACACCAGGGGGGATATACACTGGGCAAAATTTATGTTTTGCCAATGGGGGGTTATACACTGGGGGGGATATACAATGGGGGGGATATACACCCAAAAATACGGTATCTTGTATTTGGGATATGAAAGATGGCTGAGTGATGATTGTTGATGCAGGTGACGATCAGCTTGAGTAGCCTGGTGAGCAGCGGGGTGACGGCGTGCAGTCCGTGGTGGTTCAGCGAATCTCAGCTGCGTCGAAGTCTCAAGACTCTGCTGGTGTACGCGGAGCAGGATTACGCTGCCAAGAAGAATGTCAGCTTCACTGATCAGGTGAAGGATTTGGTGTTCAATCTCCACATGATCCTCTCGGATACTGTCAAAATGAAGGCCTTTTACAACGATTTCGAAATGCTCATGGATCTGATGTACCGCATCGCAAAAGGGTAAGCACTTACAGCTTCATAGCTGGAGTGTCGGGCAATACGGAGTCATGTTTTCACAGCCAGTGAGCGATTGCATAGTGGCGCCGAAACAAACCCGACTTCGTATTGCCGAGGATGTAATGTATGTATGTATGACACGAGCGATACCTGATGATGCGACTTTGACTTGGTTTGCGTCGCTTTGTGTGTACCCGGCACCGGCTATGTACCTACGTAGTACTGTATGAAGTAGTGTAGTGGGGCTGTTGCAGTTACCAGAGGAGTCCGGACCTGCGCCTGACGTGGTTGCGCAATATGGCGAGCAGACAGGCGGAGCGGGGGCACTGGGCGGAGGCGGCGCAGTGCACGCTGCACGCGGCTGCGCTGTCCGCCGAGTGCCAGCAGGTGATGGGGGAGGAGGGCGTGGGGAGCGGCGCCTCCGCCTTCCTCCGCCTCTCCCCCAACATCCTCGAGGAGTGCCTCGTCTCCGACGACTGCCTCAGCCTCAGTCCACAGGAAGATGGCGTCTGCCAAGGAAAGTATTTCACCCAAGGTACACCCTACAGTACTCGGTGCCGCAGAGATTGGTGAAGTCGCTTCGAATCTCCTCCATCCTCCTTGATTATCCGAATTGATTATCCTGGATCTCCTCCATCCTCCTTTGATTATCCAAAAATAGAAACCAACCACCAACCAACTTTCTTGCGAGAGTGCACTTTCCTGCATTTCGCACTACTAGTATTTGACACTCTCTCAATGAACCGACAATGATGCATGCACACGACGTATGTATGCATAGTAAGGGCATAGGCATATCCAACCTGTTCAATCCATGTACCTACCTCGCAACAGTATTTACGTAGTACGTACGTAACGCGTGCATAATGGTTACGTACGTGTACTGTACGTATTATATACTTGAATGTTGGTACAGCATGGGTGCATGCGACATCTTTGTGTTACTGCAGGCGGTTTTCTGCACCTGCTGGATCAAACTACGCAGTATCTGTTTCAAGCGCAGATGTACGAGGCTATGAACTGGCTGTTCCTCATTCAGTTGCCGATACTGGACGAGCAGCGAGACTACAGACGAATAGTAGGCGGCTACAAGCGCATGCAGGAAGCATTGGCGAAGGTGGATGCCACCCAAAGACAAGCATGTCACGGCCCACCCTCCATGATTCTCCAGGTACCCACCTCCTCCATAAGCTTGTGGTGCACGTTTGCTGCATGTGACAACGCGTGTCTTGCCCTTTGCTTGGCAGGGCGAAATTTCCTACGGCGAACGTGTGTATGCTTGGTGTCAATAGATTCGTCGGGGATAAGTGAAGAATTACGTATTTATGCAGGAAAATGTCTGCGCGCTGTGCACGCAGTACGTACTGTGTAAGTGATTTCAGGGCTGCAACGACAAGCGACAGTTCGGCACCTACTTCCGCGTAGGCTTTCACGGCGCAAAGTTCGGCGATTTGGATGGCAAGGAGTTCGTGTACAAGGAGCCAGCCATCACCAAGCTACCGGAGATCTCGCATCGTCTGCAGACTTTCTACGGAGAGCGACTGGGCAGAGAGTGTCTGATGATGATCAAGGACTCGAACAACGTGGACAGAAGTCTGCTGCAGCTGCAGGAGAAGGCCTACTTGCAGATCACCTACGTCGAACCCTACTTCGACCTGTACGAACTGAGGCGCAGAAGGACCTACTTCGAAAGAAACTACAACTTGAGGTCAGTACGATACGATGGCTGCGTGATTCGACGCTTATGCATGAGTATTGCTTCATAAGATGTATGTATGTATGTATGTATGTATGTATGTATGTATGTATGTATGTATGTATGTATGTATGTATGTATGTATGTCATACATACATACATCATAGTATGTATGTATGTATGTATGTAGGCCTATATGTATGTATGTATGTACTGTACTGTACTGTACATAGGGTGTTGTGAGGGGGTGAGCTGGTTCTTGTACATAGACGTTTTGTGTACTGGACTCCGTTCACGCGCGAGGGCAAGGCGCACGGGGATCTGGGGAGTCAGTGGAAGCGCAAGACGATTGTGACGACGACGCAGGCTTTCCCCTACGTGAAGACGCGTGTGGAAGTGGAGGAGAGGGAGCAGACGGAGTTGGAGCCCATCGCTGTCGCCATCGAAGACATACAGAAGAAGACACGGGAGCTGGCGCTGGCCACTTCACAACAGCCCAAAGATCCCAAAATGCTACAGATGGTCTTGCAGGTGAGCTCAGCAGTTCCTCATCTGCCCACGCCCATGCCGATGCAGTTGTTACGTTGAGTATTTTTGCGAATTCTTTTTTGTATGAGTAGGCCTACGTGTTTGTGTGTTGTATGCGCAGGGCTGTATTGGTACGACGGTGAATCAAGGTCCGATGGAGATGGCGAACGTGTTTCTGTTGCCGGCAGTCGAAGGACAAGTGCCACTGAGCAAAATGCAGAACAAGCTGCGTCTCTGCTTCAAGGATTTCTCCAAAAAATGCATGGACGCATTGAGAGAGAATAAGAAGCTCATCGGTTAGTTGTGCATTATGTTATGTACGTACGTACAGTATAAGAAGCATCACATACCGTAGTTTGTAGACCTACGTATTTTTTGTGCCCAAATGGGCTTTTGGGGAATGGATATTTTTCTTTGCTGCAGGACCAGATCAGAAGGAATACCAGAAGGAGTTGGAGCAGAACTACGTGAAATTCACGGAAAGACTCATGCCTTTGGTGGCGAATTCCGTGATGTCAGTGGCGACGTTGAAACGACAGCATCGCAGCAGAAGCAGACAACAGCAGCAGGAGGAAAACGGACTGGGAGCCGGAGGAGCGAGTTTGGCGAAGGAGGAGGAACTGGATGGACTGGACGAAGAGGAACAGTTTCCCCCGTCTCGCGGTGGCATATCCACCACTGTTTGACTGCGTCTTCCTCAAGAAAATGAGCTTCTAACTAATGCGTTTAGGTTGTTACTAGGCTGGGTCAAGAAATAAAGTAACTGTCAATAAACAAAGTAGTTGTACGTATGTAAATTCTTGGTATGGCATGATAAGTTGTTTTAGTGGAGACGTACGCATGTAGTTTTCGGTAGGTACAGTATGTAATGAATGATTTCGAACTTGTAGGTATGCGAAGTGAAGGTTGGAAGTTGTCGTGATTCATGGCCAATGTGCAAACTGGTGCGTCGTACTTTACGAGTACAATGAATGAACGTTCATTTATTGCTGTAGTGTACCTAGTGTAGTTGTTTTTATCACGTTTACCATATCGTTTGGTGCTATATTACGAGTCTTTCACCGATTGTAGTATTTTGCTCGAACAGTTGCTACAGGGCGCAGGCCTTACGACGAGAGTAAAGACGTGCTGAATTGACTTTCGGCTTTGCATTTGCTATTTCAAATCAGTATGGGTGTGCTAGCTTGCACCTGGGCAGTTTTTACTGCCTATTTTTGCTATATTTATGGCCTATGCTACTATCATAAACATTGATAGAATGTGCACATACCGTTGTTTTCCCAGTAGTTTTGTGGACCAACATACCGCGCATCGAATGTCGAAGCCGAATCTGCAGGCGCGACCGGGACGCCTTCTGGTGGTGGCGGATGAGAACTGGAAGCGAGACGTGTTGCCGACGGACGAGATCCAGGTTCCGCTGGACGAGCTGCCGGACCCGGACGCTGACACCGCGCCACACGCCACCGCTGCCAGACCGCAAGAAACGCCGAAAGAAATGGAGAAGCGATGGCCGGATCTTGGACTCGCTCAGCTCCTCACCAATTGCAAGCTGAAGAAGATTTGAATTAGGAGTATTGACTTTATTCCTTCGATGATCTTTTCGGACGTGAATGTTGTCGTTTGTAAGGAGTGTTTGTGGCGTTTGAAGAATGTGTTCTCGTAGTGTAGTGGTTATCACGCTCGCCTCACACGCGAGAGGTCCCTGGTTCGAGCCCAGGCGGGAACATATTTTTTCTTTTGCTATTTCTGCTTTTCCCCTACGTGAGGTTGGTCAATAAAAGCTTTTGTAAAGAATTTTTGTGTTTCAATTTTATCCTGGTGTCATCCAGGTAGACCCAATTACCTCGTGCTTTTCCGGTTTTTTTCATGCGTACTGACCGATTGGTTTCTGTAGCTCTTTACTTGTAGGCGATTGCAATTCAATGGGCCAAGAGCAGAGCAATAGCAATGATGGCAGTATTTCTTTTTTACAAAAGGCTAAAGGTAGGTAAATCAGGCAGAAATACCTGTCTGTACGTTCAGTTACAGTATGTGAGTGAGATGTTGTGGTGAAGGTTGAGCATGAGTTGAAAAGAGTTGTGGCGTCCTCTAGGAATCGGTGTCGGGAGCAGCAGTAACTATAGTCCAAAGCCGAATCGAACTGGAAAAATTACTGTGGTGAGTAGTGGACCTTCAAACTCAGAAGCACTGCCAGATCCAAAGCAAGATGAAGACTATTTGAAACTGCAGGTATGTACTGCGTACAGTGTGTGCATACGTACAGTAGAGATGGGCCGAGACTCTCGGTCTCGGAAATCTCGGTCATTTTTGGCGATCTCGGTCTCGATCTCGACTTTAGAATTTTCAAATTCTCGGTCTCGGTCTCGCAACTTTTGGGGCCTATTTTAGGCTAGACCGAGACTAGATTGAAATCGTGATTTCACAAGCACTTTCATGCATTTTCACAAAGATTTCAGCTGCCTATCATGAAAAAATTTCTCCCGCAGGGCGACTTGAACCATGTAATGTAGTAAATAGATGTCAACCACCTACCGTATTTACCGGTAGATAACCCCCTATTTCCATATGATCACGTCATCAATAAACGTACGTAATGTTTGATGATTTTTGATGACGTGATCATATGGAAATAGGGGGTTATCTACCGGTAAATACGGTATTCACCACTGTTTTTGCCGTTAATATTTTTATCGAAAACGACCATCGGAAAAAATGAAAACGAAAGATAAGTTTTTATGCCAACACTTAGTCTCGGTCTCGGTCTCGGCAAAATTTCCTAGTCTCGGTCTCGGTCTCGGTCTCGGAAAAAATTCTAAGTCTGGTCTCGGTCTCGTTTTCAGCAACAATTCAGTCTCGTCCCATCTCTAACGTACAGGCTAGTGTGCATGTACATATTGCTGTAGTACACACAGAGTGCTTCATGTACAGGGTGTCTCATAATAAACCGAACACTTTTCTGTGCATATAACTCTGGAACCACACGTTAGATTTTCATGCGTTTTTTTGCGTTTAGTAGCCAAGGCTTCAACTTAGATGTGTACAAAATTTTAGCTTCATTGGCCCAGTGGAAGCTGCTCAAACACATCCTTTCTCCGGCGGTCAAAAACGAGGGTTTTTCGAACTGGTAGTGCCGATTTAGGGGCCTCCTGTTCATAGTCCAAAATAAAATTAGTCTAGTAATGAAAAAAGTATGTCCCAAAATGCTAGGAAATGTGTATCTCATGCATAATCCCCACTGGCAGCATAGAAACGCATGGAACAAGGTATCTTGAGAAGTAAGACCGTAATTTTCTCCATACTAAGGAAAAAACGAAGATTTTGAGCTTCGAGATTCAAACCGTCGTAATTTCTGAAGTATGTGGACCAAGTAGCTGAAATTTTGTACACATCTAAGTTGAAGCCTTGGCTAGTAAATGCAAGAAACCGCATGAAAATCCAAGGTGTGGTTCCAGAGTTACATGCACGAAAAGGTGGACGGTTTATTTTGAGACACTCTGTATTTCGTGCATATGCTACTCTGCGAACAGTCTTCGAGCGATTCGTACTGCGTGCTGTCTAGGAGATTCCTCAATTTTATCCCATCCTTCGGTCTCAACTGAATATCTCAGGATTGAAAGATCCGCCTGATTTGTATACGAAAATCAGCTACAAGGCGCTGTTGGGTTACTGTAATCGACTGCAGGAACACTTCACAGCCACGGCTGATGTCGTAGCGACGGAACAGGGAGCACTTGGGACAAGGATACGAGAGGTTCTGCTTGAAACATCATCGTACCATTCCCTTTTGCTTGTTGTATCTCAAATCCAAATGTTTACAGATTGACTATGCCATTTCCACACTGACCAACTTTCTGCACGAACGACAGAAAACGTTTGCTCGTCAGGCGGCGGAGCTGCATCGAGTTCGTGAGATCAACGCGCAGCTGAAGAAGCTGAGCGGGCAGCTGGTGGGAATGGTACCCACCGCACAGACTCTGAACGAAGCACTGCCACTGAGCCACCGTCTCCCGCCGTTGAATCTGGAGGAATTCGCCAACAAAAGTAGCGACGGTGTGCAAGAGGAGAGGGTGGTGGATGCTTCGGAAGCAGCGGACTTAGACGAGGAGAAAGATGGGCGAAGGGGATCAATCAAGTGACACGACAGTGCTTTTCTTTCTACTGTATCTGTATGTACGTACAGGGTGTCTCATAATAAACCGAACACTTTTTTGTGCATATAACTCTGGAACCACACGTTAGATTTTCATGCGGTTTTTTTTGTTTAGTAACCAAGACTTCAACTTAGATGTGTACAAAATTTTAGCTTCATAGGTCCAGTGGAAGCTGCTCAAACACATCCTTTCTCCGGCGGTCAAAAACGAAGGTTTTTCGAACTGGTAGTACCGATTTAGGGGCTTCCTGTGCAGAGTCCAAAATAAAATTAGTCTCGTAATGAAAAAAGATGTCCCAAAATGCTAGGAAATGTGTATCTCATGCATTATCCCCAATGGCAGCATAGCAAACGCATGGAACAAGGTATCTCGAGAAAAAAGACCGTAATTTTTCTTCATACTAAAGAAAAAACGTCGATTTTCAGCTTCGAGATTCAAACCGTCGTAATTTCTGAAGTATGTGGACCAAGTAGCTGAAATTTTGTACACATCTAAGTTGAAGCCTTGGCTACTAAAAACAAGAAACCGCATAAAAATCTAACGTGTGGTTCCAGAGTTACATGCACGGAGAAGTGTTCGGTTTATTTTGAGACGCTCTGTACATGAACATGAAATTTGTATAGGCCTACGTGTACCATGTGTGTGTTCGTTAAGCAGATGTAAAAAAACCGGCGTTCTCTTTTTGTCATTCAGTACGTTTCACTCCTTGCCACATTTTATGACTCGATTGTGATGCTGAACATTCCCAGGATGAAGTAAATCAGTTTTAGAATACCGCGTGGGCTTTGATTGAATGTGGCTATTATGGACTGGTCCATCACTATTGACTGATATACTGTACTGTATGTGCCCAGATGCGTGTGTGATAGGGGTAGACAAAATTATATTACATTTGCAGGTTGCAATCGGTTAGCGCGATGGAACCTGACCTAAGCTTTGTTGGAACGGAAATTGATTTGCAGAAGGTCGTATTTTTGTCCTAGACTTGCTTTGCTATACCAAGGAGCCATACGGCTATACTGTAATAACTGTACACATGTACACTTCACGTTCACATAGCATGTTTGAGGTTTTTTACAGGTTGATGCGATCCATCAGAAGCGCTTGCTAGCCTTCGTAAATTTCTGGCTATCAAGAATGGTCAACTTCTTGAACCAATTTGCAGGTGTATGCGAAACGAAGCTGTTAGATTTGGAGCGAAAAATGCAGAAAATGGATACGGCATTGACCCTGCTAGAAGCAAAGGTAGAAAACAACGTGGAACTGTCGAAATGTCCGTAGCGCACAGTAGTTAGCGTATGTACGTACGTACGTACTGCACACCGACATACATGTAGCATTACGTACAGTATGTACATGCGTAGTATAGAATACAATACACACATACAGTTATGATAACGCAGGACAAAAAATCTATGCCAGTAATGCTGCCAAGTAGGTATTGCGACTGCCGACTACTTTTGAGTTTGCGTTGGTTCTATGCCTTAGTTGTCCTCGGTTCCTGGATTTGATGACGAAATTACAGCTGCAGATGGAAAGTCCACAGCCGTTGCACCTCCAGTTAAAACTGCAGATGCGCAATCGAAGCCAGCTGCGACGACGACAATGCAGTCAGCGACTGAGGAAGCTTCACCACCAGAGGTATCAAACAACGTCTTCTATGTACTACTGTATGTAGCCTACAGAAACCCCGTTATGGTAGTACTGTAATGTTCCGTATATAGCCCCCTCGTGTAACCCCCTCCCCCCCTCGTGTATAGCCCCCAAATCGGCCACTAACGTCATTACCCCTCGTGTATAGCCCCCTACCGTATTTACCGGTGCATAGCCCCATGGGGGTATGAAAAAATTGAGAGGTCCCATATGGGGGTATGCATAGGGGGGTTATGCATTGGGGGGGGGGGGTTATGCATGGGGCATTTTTTATGTTTTTGAGAGGTGCGCAGAGGCATATTTTTTAGGTCAAAAGCACGTGTTTTAGGGCATAATTGAGGTCAAAACAGGGTTATTCTAGTACAATACACCCCCAAGCAGGCTTATAGGCATCTTAGCTTGGTGTGGGAGTGGCTATGGGTACTATATGACCAGCTTACATAGGTAGGTTCAGGTACTGTACAGTACATATGGGGGTATGCATAGAGGGGGGTTATGCATTCGGCATTTTTTATGTTTTGCCAATATGGGGGTATGCATTGGGGGTTATGCATTGGGGGGGGGGGGGTTATGCACCGGTAAATACGGTATTGCGAACCGCGAAAAGTAAGGGGAATCAAGTGTTTTTTTTAGGTGTTTTGATGCATAGGAGTTTATCTGCACCTCATTTGGAACAGTTCTGATCATTTTGCCAGTGACATCTCTTCGAGGGAAATTCTTTAGTAGCAAAAATTTTAAAATTTTTTAGTTGAAAGCTGCATTTTTGATGATTGAAACTAGGAAACGTGCCAAATAACCACTATAAACGAGTTCAGGAGGTCAAAAACCTTACTTTTGGTACAAATGAAAAATGCCCTCGTGTATAGCCCCCCTTGTGTATAACCCCCTCTCGTGTATAGCCCCTCTAATCGGTGCTTACCATTTATATAGCCCCATGGGGCTATCTGCGGAACATTACAGTATGTATTTTTAATGATGCAAAGGCCTTATTTTTACAGGAGCCCAATCCCCACCAAGGAGCGGGAACTGGAGAAAATTCTGTCCCGTCTGCTGGCAAGACCTTTGCCAAGGATCATCCGACCTACTCTAAATATTTCAAAATGCTGAACATGGTAGGCTAATCAATCCTCGTTCATGGGTGTAAAATGGCTCATAAAGGGAAAGAAAAATAGCCTGTATTAAAGTTGCTTTTCTTATCTTTCAAGTCGACTCTTTCCCTGTGGTGTATTATTAGGGTGTTCCAAATGATGCCGTGAAGCAGAAAATGCGAATGGAGGGAGTGGATGCAAACGTTTTGGAGTAAGACCGCCTGTTTATACATACAGTACATACGCGCTTACGATCTGTCGTCGTTATCGTTTCGTTAGTATCATATTATGGTACTTGCGTTCGATATTTTGCTTCGCCTTTACAATAAGTTACTCCCTGGTTTTACTTTTCAAAAAGTTACTGCCTGGTTTTGCTTATTTTTCCTGAATGAACCCATGCATTATCGGTAGGTGCACGTATCTTTTGAGAATGGCACATTTTTCCCCTGAAAATCTCTCAAGTTCAGTTTCACTTTCCTAAATTAGTAGTTTTTTTTCAATTAGTAGGTTGAACTACCAACCAGTGGTCAATTGTGGTGTATGTATACATGTTTACTCTGTGATGTTTAGCATGCCGACGGCTGAGATACCGATTGCCAACAAAGCTGGATCAGATTCAGATGGTGACTTCGGTGATGGCAATTCTTCATCAGATAGCTTTAGCGATTGAAAAGACGGAGGCTGGCACGGTTTAATGTCATGCTAACAAGCACAAGCTTACCGCGAGCTCAAGCAAGAAATTTTTGGACGTCACTATTGGACCGGGCGCGGCAAACTTAAGGGTTCACGCGTACATACTGTACCTACATAACAGGATATCTTAATAGGACTTCTACGTTAGGACATTGTCGCACGTGCGTACCGCCACGGGTATTATTTGATTTACCACCAAACTACCATTTCCTATATGGACGATGCCTTTTACAATTTTGTAACAAAAGTACTCGCATGGCAGCACGTACTCTCACACGCACGGTAAAGCGAGGGGCCCGGGTTCGAGTCCCTGTACAGTTTGAATTTTTTATGGCTTTTTCGTATCGCATAGTGACTTATGCAGGAGTAGTGTGTTATATTGGTGAAATAAGTGCTATGCTTGGCTAAGGTTCTGTCATTGATGACTGATAATTTATTATTTTTTAGCCCGTGCTTGCGCTTGATAAAATCTGGTTTGTTGAGAGTTATTTATTTATTTATGCCAACGTCTGTATTAGAATACCGTAGTTCCTCCCTTTTGTTCGTTGTGGCTTACTGAGTATCCAGTGCGCCTGATTTATCACTTCCTTCAAAGTCCATTGATCACTGGGAACGGCGGGGAGGGGAGGATTATGCAGCAGCCGCAGAAAAAATACAGTCCGGGAATTAGTCCTTCGCTTTGCATTTTCAACTAGCCCATATTTTTCACGAACGACGGGTGTAAAGGGCCTTTAGGTTTGTTGGAACACAAAAATCGTTTTGTTTTAGTAGGTATTAATGTTTTCTATTCCTTTGATGTGCTTGGTACATAAAAGCAACAGCCGCTATCTTGAATTTAGCCGTCATCAGTTTTCGTGAACGACTTTCTTTTCCTCTATGCTCTTCCACCGGGGGGTTCCGCAATATTCAAGACGGTGTTTGCGTGCTTTCCACCTTCTCGTACATGAACAGTACAGTACTATGTACGTACGTATGGTAATGTACCTTTTGTTTATTTTCGTTTTCCTCCTTACCTGCCGCGTAAGAACGTCACGAAAAGAGCGAAAAGATGCTAACAGTAAGCAACAATGAAGCCACGCTAAATTTTATTCGATATTTTTAGGCTATATCCTGCATCACGCAAGGAGTTTCATGTCAGTAGAAAAGTGTATGAGGGCAAATGATAATTTTTGCATTTGACCTTTCTTCAGCTTTATTGCTAAAGTTGGTAATTCACGAGTTACTGTAGTCATGAAATTTTCATCCTTTTTAGCAGGCTTCTGGCTGTTTGATATCTTGGTGAATGTAATTATCTGCGGCTTCGGAAAGCTGTGGTAAGAATTGGTCAAAAGGCACTGCAAAGCTAAACTTATTGGATGCGCTGCTTCACAGAACTAATACATGTAGCAAGCACTAGCAATGGCACGCAAAGGGGGACTCCAAAATTCGTCCGGCTTAGTGAATAAAAAGCTTTACGGAAATGAGAGTTTATTTATATAGAAATCCTTTTGGGGTTCCTGAGATTGGTTTATGTAGCTGTGATGATGCTAGTGCTATAACATAAGCTGATGCTCAGTGCTACAAGAGTGATAGGACCCAGGCAGAGAGCTGCTTGAGGGCTTCAAATGGAAAAACGTAGACCATTTTTCTGCATAATTCTTTTAGTATTTTACCACTATTCTGTATTTTTGTTGTGCAATAAATTAGTGATAAATATTTATTATGAATAGGCCTAATGCTAAATTATCTGTGCTAAATTAGTGCTAACTATAGGGTGTATCAGAATTTACTCACCGGATGTTTGTGCGTATACTTAACTCTACAACGGAGCTTCATTTTTCACTGCGGTCTTTTGTAGTATGTAGCCAAGGCTTCAACGTTTGCGCAGGTAAAATTTCAACTTTCTATGCCAACAGAAAGCGGCTCAAAACAGCTCAAAAAGGCTGACCTCAGAAATCGAGGATTTGCCTACTGTTTTACCACGATGAACATATTCTACCATCCCAAAACCAATACAAATTCAAAACATGTTCAATATCCTATGCAGAATGCGGCAGAACCAAATCTGTGCGGTAGTATGAAGAAAACGAAAAAAAACTCAGCTGTGGAGTGCTAACTTTGTCCTCAATACAGGTTTTGCCCCCATAGTGAAAAAAACGTAAATTTCTGTGTCCGAAAGTTTGAGCCTTCATAACTTCCTTTTTGGATGGACTACGGGGCTGAAATTTGTCTGCTCAATAAGCCCATAGCTACAAACTACAACAGAGGGTACTAAAATCGAATGCCCCGTTGAGGAATGAGAGGCACAAACACCCGGTGAGTTTATTCTGATACACCCTGTATTAAATTTTGTCATCTCGGTCGTGCATACAATAACTTAGTGCCAGTTTTGTAAGAAGCGGGTCTGGTTAGGTACACGTTTGCTACCATCTACGTACGTACATATGCGTACATACCATTCTGTAATTGCTGAAGAAATTGGACAGATTTTGTCATGTGTTGGAAGGCGAATTTCACACCCGTTCGGCTTTGAACTGTTGAACTGATGCCACCCGCCGATTCTTTTTCATTTTCGCAAGAATCCGCGCACTGTCTGCTTGTGACACATGGCATATTTCATAGACCTACCTAACCCTAACCGCCTAAGTATATGCACGTATTTTGGAAAATGTGCCGCCCTGCGACGCCTGTCCTAGAGCTGTCCTGACGCTTCAGGACAACTCTAAGTAAGACAACTCCACTCTTGGACAACTCCATAGGACAGGCACAGGACTTCCGATGCAACCGCGTGAAAACATGCGAGCTGTCCAAGAGTTGTCCTGGAGCTTGTCCTAGAGTTGTCCTGATCCTGAAGCGCCAGGACAACTCTAGGACAGAAACTCCTTGTGTAAAAAGTTCAACTAGGGTATGTACCGCATGCACAGATATTTTATTTTAGCACGTCGCATCTGATATTTCTTGATAAAACGCCGCGGAGGCAGAAGGTAATTCAACCACTTTGCTATTCTTTCTACTGTACGTAGTCTACTCGCTGAAAGGCTGTGCCTCGCTCAACCTTGCTCTACTGTATGCACATCGCACTGGGGAGGTGCAATGCTGTCGAATACCCCTGTTTCTAACGCTACCACTTCCTGGTTTCAAAGCAGCGGTAGCCACTTCAACCATTCAGCGTATACTCTTTCGTCTGGTGTGGCAAACTCTTCTACGACCTCTCCCAACCACTTTCTTTATGGAATTTCTACTGCGGAAAAGGCCAGTTTCGGCTGCATGTCAGCTGTGGTTGTTATGGTGGGAGTGTTGGGCAATCTGTTTGTGATATGGGCTATCCTGAAGGACTCCCATCTTCGCCGTTCTATCATGAATATCATGCTGTTGAATCTGGCAGTTGCAGACTTGGGCAATCTGCTCGCCGTTGCTCCGGAGCTTCTGCAGATTTTGAACGATCGCGGCTGGATCTACGTGGGTATTTTCTGTCCCCTACTGCGCTATTTGCAGGTGGCTTGCCTTTATGATTCTCTTTTGACGCAAGTCGCGATCGCTGTGGAGCGATACGTCGCCATTTGCTTGCCTCTTCAGGTGAGACGCTTCACGCGCCGACGAGTCAAGATCCTAATCATCGTTTTGTGGTTTTGCGCCGGCCTTTTGGCGGCTCCCTACGCTTTTCATGTCACGTCACGTCACTCAAGCATGCCGCTCACGCTTTGCTATCAGTGGCGTAATCGACGTTTTCGACATTTTCTAAAATGGTTCAAGGTGGCGGAATTTGCTGCCTTTTACCTGATTCCGCTCATCTTGATCTCGCTACTGTACATTCGCATGGGAAGAGTGCTGTGGGGTAGGCCTCAATCAGTCCGTCTGTATCAGCATCAAAAGAGCAAGTATTTGCACGTGCTGCAGCGACGACGTGCAGTCATTAAGATGCTAATCCTCTGCATCTTTGCCTATTTCATCTGCTACAGTCCTATTCACGTCCTGTTCGCGCTCAGCTGGTTCGTAAGCTTGCCTCGTTTGCCCAAATCCGTACGCCTGTCCTTCAACGTCCTTACTCTCGCCAACTCTGCGACCAATCCCGTGATCTACACCATCTGTTCGGATCAATACAGGAACAAACTGAAGCGCCTTCTGGGTTGGGAGCCCGCTATGGGTCCCGGCGACGTTCCCTCTCCTCGTAATTCCACATATCTGAACAGTTTCGACTTCCGCAGCCGCAGCCAGAAACTGTCCACTACCGTGTCTTCTACTAATCGAAGAAAATTGGCTACTGCTCACTCAACGCTTCATGGCAGAAACTCCGTTGCGGCGGCTGCTCCTACTGCTAATGCTAAAGCTTCTTCCTATGACGAAAGTGCGCGGCTGACAAACGAGAAAGTGGTGGCGGAAGTGGATGGAGCTGGCATGCGAAGGAATCGATCCCTACTAGACGAGTCTGCGATGGCGACACAACGTCAGAACAGCAACCACTTCGTGCAGAACTCAACTTCAGTGAAGAGAATTGGCTTCTATCTAAACGATAATGAGGTGGAAGAAGCGGATGAAAACGTAACGGACGATTGGGATGACGACGACGACGATGATGACGATGATACACCTGGCAGCACCAGGTATCCTTCTGAAAGTCGCGGAGGAAAATCCCCATATTCGGAAAAGTCGAAAGTCGGAAATAGACCTGCTGTGCGAAAGAAAATTTCCAATCCAGCAGCAGCAGACAGATCATAATCGTACCTGTGCATTCCTGTCACAGTGCGGTCTAAACCTAAGTCCTAACCAACCATAGCTTGGTGCATTGCAAATGCCGCTCTGTAATTGTGACGTTAGCAAAGCATATTTATTTTTGTTTACACAGCTCAACGGATACGTAACATGTAGCATCTATTTTGGTTGGCATACTGTACTGTATATCAGAATAATAAGGTGGATTCGGCAAAAATTTTTCATGCGTAGCGGAAGGCTTGGATCGAATTTTCAAATGTTCTTTTGGTGACTGTGCAGTTTTGCATGCTGTATCTTGTCTTGTTTGCAAAATGCAAGTTGCAAAATGCATTATTTGTAAAGTGGGTCTTTCTCTGCGAGGAGGCAAAATTAGAATGGGACAGGGGTTGGATCGATTCAGCATACAAAACTGCATGCGTAGGCGGTTGACCGAAATATCTACGTATTGACAGTTGACACCTTCAATGGGAAATCTTTGCCGTATCCGCCCTTTAAATAATAAAAAGACACATAAACAAACAGGGTAAGCACAACTTCGGCCCTATAGCACCAATACAGTTTTCTCGCACTCTGCTTCATGTTCAATGCATGAATGACTCCGCCTGAAATGAGATTCTTTGTTGTTGAGGTCAAGATATTCAAAGTGCTGACAGTGCGCTCCTCTCCATGTCAGCGTCAATAGCGAATTCTAATGCGGCTCCACAAAGCCATATGAAATGTGTTTTACATGTGGTCCACTAGGTGGCGGAGGTGGGGAGCAGATGCGCTTGCAGCATTTACAGCAGAGGAAACAGGCGGCGATGAGACCAATTGTAAACAGGATGACGGCCAAACTGATGCCGAGAACGGCGGGTACACTTAAATCTGCGTTCTGTTGTCGATTCTGACTGTTCATCGATTATCACCTGGATTGAATTCGACAGTTCAGCAGTCAATACGTGAGTTTCAATAGTACCGTATTCTTGGCTGCTGCACGAAAGCGATCATCGTAGGATTTTCCGAGTAGGGTCGTGTTAGTAGATCGGATTGGATCATAAACAAGCAGCAGTGTGATACAGCAACCGCTGTTTTCGTTGCACTCTAAAGGAGCTGCATAGGTGTGAGAAAGCAATAGCAGCAAGGCTATTGCGATTGTCTAATTTGCCATATACTGTAGGTAGCTTTTTGTGCGCTTGCCTAGTTGATTTGTATAGAGTAGATATAATTAGTTTATTATAACCACTAGTACTAAGAATTGATCTGCCTGTCCTGTGAATAAGGTGTTGCTATGGGAACAACCTCGTCCAATAAAATGAATAGAAGGGTCTGACGATTGTTGGCATTCTTTCGATTGTCCTGAACTGGCCGCGTGGAGATTGCAGCAGCAAGGGCCATCACAATAGCGTCAGCCTTCTGCATCTTCACTTTTAGCCTACCAGCCCCTGGAAGATCTTCACGTTCATATGATCCCAGAGGTGCCATTAACATTTGTTAAAGGACAGTTATTGTTGTAGCACGTCATGTATAAAGTCAAAGTGTACCAACAAAGTATCTTGGTGAAGTTGGCTAACTGATTCTGTAGCCAGGCAACAGTAATACATGGCACGACAAGCTATGCATTTATTATTTCAGCTCCAGTGTTTTATGTTTCGCTACGGGATAAGCTCAGACCCAACACGGCAAAAGAAACACTAAAGCTGCGTGTTCTGCTGCAACGCCAACAATAATTTTTTGCAGCCTTTGGATCCCTTGAATTTCATGCTTATAAGTTCGTCTTAGCATTCAACAACTAATGATTGGACCTGGAATGGTAGGGTAGGTACAGTAGGGAGGTACGTACGAACATTTTTATATGCTAGTAAATTTGTTTCTAATCTAAATCAAAAATCAGAATAACCTTTTCAGAATCATTTGACTCCGTCGGCACCGCAAGCAAAAGGTCCGGCGCCTACAGTCTACTGCTACATTTGCGGACGGCAATTTGGCTCAAAAAGCATCGCGATTCATGAGCCGCAATGTCTGAAGAAATGGGAAAGTGAAAATCGCAAACTGCCACCCGAACGTCGAAGAGAACCGCCCAAGAAACCGGATGTACCCAAGCTAAAAGGTGGTCCTACGAAGTTAAATTAAGATTATGTAAGAGCAAAATCGCAACGAGACATGGGGGTGGGATCGATTCAGCAGAAAAACTGCATACGTAAGGTTCACCGTAAGAAAATATTAGAGTATGGTACAGCTGAAGGACATGTTCCGTCTATATACATACGTAACAGGCTACCAACATTGTTTATTTGTAATCTACTTGCTCAGGTGGAAAAGTTGATCAGAAAGCAATGAATGAAGCGCTGTGGCAAGCCTCACAAGAATCTCTGGTCAAATGTGACAACTGTGGTCGCAGCTTCAAGCCCGACCGATTGTCCGTTCATCAGCGAAGCTGCACTATTGATAATCCGGCTAAATCTGTCAAAGGAAAATAGCTAAAACATGCCGTCGGTCACTGAGTTTTGTTTTGACACCAGTAAAACAAATAAATAAATAAATATAAAAAAGCTGTGGGGATACCGTAGCCTAGCGGAAATCCGCCAGCGTAGCAAAGAACAAAAATGAATGCCAATAGTATAGTGTGCTTATGGGGTAAACGCGGCCATGAAAAATCCGGCCACCTCAGTTTCAAATAGCTGCATATCTTAATCTCACCAACCAATGGACCACTTGAGACATCTATTGCATCAATCAATTCCTTGAACTCTTCTCTTTCAATTGAGTCGTTGGTTCACTGAAATAGCAAGCAAGTTCGGTTCAGAGGAGCTTAGGTGGCTGGGTTTACCCCATGACCTGGTTTACCCCAAAGTACCCTAGTATAGTACCCTACAGGTTATAATAAAATACTGTAGGTAGACTGTAGGTAAATAAATAAAATAGCGGGTGGACATTGTTGCAAAAAGTGAACCGCGCAGCAAATAAAATAAATAAATTAATAAAATAAATAAATAAAATAAATAAATAAATAAATAAATAAATAAATAAATAAATAAATAAATAAATAAATACCCAGATAGTCTAAGCAAACTAAAAAATAAATAAAAAATATGAAGTCATAAATCAAGGAGCTGCTTGCGTAAACATAGCCAAAATAAACAAGCTGGCGGTATACTGTAGCGGAAAGTCAATCGCTCAGCAAGCATCCGGCAGCTGGCAAGTCAAGCGAAAAGCTGCCAAACCTTGCTTTGCATGCTTTCTGCGTGCCCCTCCTCTGTCTCGTCCGTCCAGTCCAAGCCGAAAAGAGGAAATTATTGAGGGAAGGGAAAAGGACGTTGCTTCTATGTATATCGATTGCGAACTCTCTCCCGTTGGCCAACAAAGCCGACACCAACCTTTCCCTTATTCTGCCTTGATCCATCCTACTGCATTGGATCAGAAGGCTGGGGAAAGGGCGGCCCAGATAGAAACAGTAGCGCCGCAGATGCGATTGAGACAGGGAGGAGGCAGGCCAGCCTACCTCGCTCCGTGTCTCCTTCTGGCCTCAACCACTCTACGTACGCACAGCACACTCCTGCGCTGCTCCAGTAAAATGCAGCCGTCAAGAGCACATGCGCACAAACACAGGCATGCGATAGCGTTAAAACGCGACACACAGCCCCAGCCAGCCTCCCTCTCCCTCCCGTCTCCGTGTCGCAGTGTGGTTGGGATATGTACGTACTGTGCGCTGTGCTCTGCAGCGGGATGGGGACGCGTAGCAACGCAGGGCAGCTGTGCGCAATACAAACAAGGACGCCAGCCAACCCGTACTGCACTGCATACTTTGCGCCAGGCTCTGAGTCAGTCGCCTCGCCACGCCACGGAGTGTTTAGGGAGGCCGCGCCATCTGCTGCCTGTACCTACTGCAGGGCGAGCGGAGATCGATAATATTCTCTGCCGTTGAGAGCGGCGAATAAATACGCTGTTGTGTGGCTGCACTTTCGCTCCAGCTTCCCAAGCCAGCCAGCCAGCATTCTCCATTTCCATTCCATTCCACATCCTGCCTTGTGCGCCTGTGTTGAGAAGGATTTCTCCTGCAGTTGGTTACTGACTGGACAGCCTGCCTACACTAAATAAGAAAATAATATAATAAGAATAGCCACTGCTCGCAGCTTTTCAGAAAACAACAGGATAAATCGGTAAACATCTGCTCTTACCTACAAAATTACTGTGAAGATTATTTCGACTTGCTGTAATTATTTATTTTATAAGATCATATTTGTATTAAAATAGGTATCAGGCATGAGCAATCTCCGGAGTCTGCGAAGTAGTGGCGGGAGTGGGAACGGGGGCGGGCGCAGCCCGAGGGTGCACTGTCCTGAATGCTTCAAGGAATTCGTGCATCCTCGCAACCTGTCGCAGCATCAGCGCAGTGTGCACAAACAAATTCGCTACTACTGCAGCGATTGCGACCATTCCTACACTCGTCAGTACAACCTGACCCATCATCGGCTCAAGGCTCATCCAGACAAGAAGCCACCTCCAGAGGTAGTAAAAAACAAACACATACAGTAGTACACAAACAGACGTCGGTCTGTTTTTTGCTTTTAATTGCCATTCCGTAACTCCCGTTCAACAGTAGCTGTTCAAGACATGTTTGAATCGTGTTTCTCAGGTTCGATTCTTGAAGAGCAGACCTGCTGGGACGACTACCTCTTCCTTCTACATTCCGTCGATGGCCAATCAGCTTCTGCAAAAGGCGATCAATGTCCAAAAGCAGCAGCAGCAGCAACCAGCGTTCCAGTCCAACAACCGCCGCAAACCCAGCTTCGTTCGCCGGATTCAGCCGAAAGCCAGCCTCAATAGCATCATTCCTCAGTTGAATGGAAACGCGGTTCCAGTGGCTGTATCCTCTCCAGCTCCGTCCACCACCATTCAGCACAGTCCACTAGTCATCAATGGAATCATAGCTTCGGCTATGGCTAACGGCTCATTTACCTCTGCGAACGGAGGGGCACATTTCTTGACACCGCCCGCGCCCAATGGTATGACCGTTCCTGGTCCCAGTCCCGCCATAAGTGCTCACGCTACCGTAATGCGGGGCAAGGCGCTGCTCGGTCTGATCAACAGCGGAGTAAGTGTGAAGAAGAAGCGGAAGCCGTCTTCTGCCATCAATCGCAAAGCTGCCACTTTGGAACATGGGCAGTTGAAAGCGTGCTTGCTTTGCCCATTCCAAACAGCGGATTCTGCTCGCCTCAAATCGCACATGAAACGTCATTCCAAATTGCTGAATTACGCGCCCGAATTCCCATGTAAACTGTGCAGCTACAAGGCCACCAGTTTCGCCACCTTGATGCAGCACGGCAAGCTGCATTTTCATGGAGAAGAGGATGAAGACGAGATGACGGAGTTGGATACTGCGCTGCCATTGATGGAGAAAGAGAAGCCGATGAAATGCGGCCATTGCGATCGACATTTTGCCAACTCTGTCGAGACGGAACAACACCAGAAGCTTCACGAACTTTGATGGGCTTCTGGTGGAAATATCGGAGAGAAAATGAAGAACGGACGAACGATATCTACATTTACATACGTACGTAGCTTTATCTCAGGATGATGCTGTGAACATCATATGGACCGTGTCTTTTCCGACTGCTGTAACTGCTTTGCTCTCTCGCATACCTAATTGTCCATTGCTACTGTACGTAATAATGCTACAAACCTCGACTTGCATGTCATTTTATGTCTGTAAACTGTAAAGTGTGTTCGTTTTGGCTAGCCGTTGTAAATTCCTTTCTGAACAACTCCAATCGTTCGTCGAAATCCCAGGTGCCCGCTTGTCCGTGGACACCCGACGGACGGGGTTTGCCCCGTCCGTGGGCGGGGTTTGTTTTTCAAGGGAAAACAACGAAAAGTCGGCATCCGTGGTAGTCTAGCAGTGTCTGAAGCTGGATGGAGCGTAGACTTACTTGCTTGAAGGATGCTTTTGATTTTCACACCTTGTACTGTACAGGGTGTTCATTATTTCGACTCGAAACGCGAATAGCTTATAGCTTTTGACGATGCGAGAATTTTAAAAAGTCATGTATGGCAAAGTTGCTTAGTTTTTGAAGACGAACAAAAGTGAATCAAGAAAATTTTAATTTAACCCCTACCATAATACGTGTTGGCCATGTACGACTTTCAAATACACGGAAGGGGTTAAATTAAAATTTTCCTGATCCAGTTTTGTTCGTCTTCAAAAACTGAGCAACTTTGCCATACATAATTTTTTAAAATTCCCACATGGTAAGAAAGTAATAGCTATGCGCGTTTATTTTCATCTCCAAACATGCATAGCTATTACCAAAAATATATAATTCTGCTTAGGGGAAGAATGGACGGCTTAGTGTAAACTAAAGAAACCATCCCTGGCGCAGATTCGCCCCATTGTAATGGGTTTTTGAAATATCCAATACAATGGATATCCAATTATTTGGGTTTTACGAAACCATTACATTGGGTTTTACGAAACCATTACATTGGGTATTACGAAACCAAATAATTGGGGAAACCCAATGTAATGGATTCGTAAAACCCATTACAATGGTTTCGTAAAATTATCGATTTTTACGAATCCATTACATTGGGTTTCCCCAATTATTTGGGTTCGTAAAACCCATTGTAATGGTTTCGTAAAACCCAATGTAATGGTTTTGTAAAATCCAAATATTTCGATATCCATTGTAATGGTTTCGTAAAACCCAATGTAATGGTTTCGTAAAACCCAAATAATTGGATATCCATTGTATTGGATATTTCAAAAACCCATTACAATGGGGCGAATCTGCGCCAGGGATGGTTTCTTTAGTTTACACTAAGCCGTCCATTCTTCCCCTAAGCAGAATTATATATTTTTGCTATTACTTTCTTACCATGTGGGAATTTGCATGCGTAATGTATGGCAAAGTTGCTCAGTTTTTGAAGACGAACAAAACTGGATCAGGAAAATTTTAGTTTAACCCCTTCCGTGTATTTGAAAGTCGTACATGGCCAACACTTATTATGGTAGGGGTTAAATTAAAATTTTCTTGATTCACTTTTGTTCGTCTTCAAAAACTAAGCAACTTTGCCATACATGACTTTTTAAAATTCTCGCATCGTCAAAAGCTATAAGCTATTCGCGTTTCGAGTCGAAATAATGAACACCCTGTACAGTACAAGGTGTGAAAATCCAAAAGCGTCCTTCAAGCAAGTAAGTCTCCGCTCCATCCAGCTTCAGACACTGCTAGACTACCACGGAAGCCGACTTTTCGTTGTTTTCCCTTGAAAAACAAACCCCGCCCACGGACGGGGCAAACCCCGTCCGTCGGGTGTCCACGGACAAGCGGGCACCTGGGATTTCGAAGAGGGTTAAGAATTGATTCGAAGGAAAGTGGAGACTAAAATTCGGTATGATCCGCATTGTCATGTTTGCAAAAATGGCCAAAGTTTGTAACTAAAATGCGCGGTCGCAGCCTATCCACACCGGTCCCAACCCTCGTGGCCGCACGAGGGACAGCAGGTCTCGAAGCGAAAGAATAATTACGGTAGCCTACGTACGTGGTAAAAACGAAGTCGACAAAGCGCGCAGCGAGCAGAGGAAGAAACGAAGAAGCGCGCGCTTTGTCGTCATCGTTTTTACTACGTACGTAGGCTACCGTAATTATTCTTTCGCTTCGAGACCTGCTGTCCCTCGTGCGGCCACGAGGGTTGGGACCGGTGTGGATTGCCATGGAGTTCTATAGTAACAACGCCGTATATGGAGCGGAAAGTTGGCGCACTTTCAAATATGTGCGTACGCAAGCGGGGTTAGAACGGAAGGGAACGGCTATGTTTTGTACATACGTAGGTGAGCTGTCTTCAGTGAAATGAATATATTTGGATAAGGAGGAAACGTATTGAGATAGTTTAGATAAGAAATGAAAGATGAACCATTCCCTCATTTAGTCGACTCTAAATATTTTGATTTGTCTGTTGTATGTTGATATAATTTCCCTATGAACTATTGAATGCCTATTCATTGCTAAGTAAGAGTGCATATGGAACATATTTTAGGGCGACATTTCTACCTCATTGCCCAACGTTATATTAGATCAGAAATAGCCTATCCTGATCAGAATTTCAAGCGCTACAACAAGAGATGTTTTCCAGGCATGTCCATTGGATAGCAGCTGAGCTGTGGATGACTTAGCTATTGCCTGGTGCTGGCTGCTTTACCATTGATGTTGATTGGCTTCCGTGCTAGACAACTCACCAATGGTAGGGGTGAAACAGTGTCATAAGGTTAGTAAACTATTGAAAAAGGCGTTTCAAGTTGCTATGGGGTGAACGGGCCTATTACAGCAATGCCATTGTAATACAGCTTTGATACCCAACTCAGTACTGAAACTCTGTTTTGACTGTTTTGCCCAACTTTGGAGTGATCCATAGCCAATTACCCAGAAATGTAGACAACAGGAGCCCTATGTTGATAAGCATTTCAAGCACTACCATGTGAGATAATGTCCAAATCATTCCTTATCACAGTAAGGGAGCTGAATGAAAGCACTTTCAAGATTTGTCTGACTGATTGATTTTCTCATATGACCTGCTTTTATTCATGCATCGCCAACAGAATGGAACTACAGACTGCCAATGATGAGTATTTTGTTTACTAACTGCCAAAAATTACAATAGTTCACCTAAATTGCACTGTAGTGTGTGAAACACTCATGCACAGAACAATGTCGCTAACCCCGCTCGTGTACACCGGTAAATTACTTTCCAGTCCAGAAGCAGAACCTTCATTTCTAGAGTAGTCCATGGGATTGCGCCCTTGCTTTTTGGTTTTTCTGCACCAGAAAAATGCAATGCAAAACAAGAGAAGAGAAGAAGACAAAGACAGACAAGTTGAATTGAATTTGAATTGAATTTTTTGACAGGATCACATTCCGAGAAAAGAAAATATGAGCAAAGAAGTGGATGCTGCAGCATCTTCATCCTCGGAAACTGGCAGATTTGAGCCCATCATGTCTTCTGCTGAAGGAATTTCGTCGTATTCCTCCAGTCGAGCTGAGGCGGCGGCTAAAAAGAGGATAACACGACTGTCAACGTCTACCAGCGAAACTGACGGTAAAAGAGCATATTTTCACTGTGGGCAAAGGCTTTTTGGACTGCATTGGAAAGGGAAAACCATGTTTTCTTTCAGTGATGACTCAGTTGGAGGATGACGTGGTAAAGGAAGCGTTGAAAAGTGGCTTGGATCTTCGAGAATACTCGAAACAAGTGGAGGAGAAGCTGCGAAATGTGGAAAACGAAGCTGTTCAAGATTGTAATCATGAGAATTTTTTCTTGGCTTGATTGCTTTTGTTTTTTATCTTGCTGCGTGTTTCTGTTTGTTGCTGTATTTTTCAGATATTCATCAAGCTGACGAGATTGCATCTCTGCACGAAGAGATAAACGCTTGCGATGATGTGCTGCAAAAAATGGAAATGATGTTGGCCACGTTCCAAGCGGATCTCGGCTCCATCTCTTCTGAGATAAAATCTCTGCAGGAACAGAGTGTAGAAATGAATCTGAAACTGAAGAATAGACAGGCTGTCAGGGGAGAACTCAGCCAGTTCGTCGACGATATGGTCATATCGCCCACTATGATACAGTAAGTATGTATGAACACGACGTGCAGCCATGGATGTTTTTCATCCAAGAAAGTAGGGGCTATTATTGACCAGTTGCGCTAAGACTTTTGCGTGGTCGCGAAGTGGCCCCGCGGTATTTAGTGTAGATTTAGATCGGTGCCGACAGGAACGTTGACTTCGTTCAGACGTCGTTGAGAGCGCAAAGAAGCGCGCGAAGAGAGGAAAAGACAGACGACCACATCAGCACCGATCTAAGCTTTCACTAAACACCGCAGGGCGCGACCACCCAAAAGTCTTACCGCAACTGGTCAATAGATAAACTGTGAGCAGGTATCGCTATCGATTCAGTACATGGTATATGGTACTAAATAAGTATTTGTTGCAACAGAAAAATAGTCAGTGGCGTGTACAGTGCTGCGTTCGTGTATGATGCGTATCGCTGATGCTGTTGAAGGGTGATTCTTGAGCTGCCGGTGACAGAGCGGGAATTCTTGGAGCAGCTGCACGAGCTACAGCACAAGATAACGTTTGTGAAGCAGCAGGAATTTCGCGAAGCCAAGGCGGTGGCGGATGTGGTCGGAGTCGTGGACAATCTCAAGTGCAAGGCCATGGAGAAAATACGGGAATTTCTCCTGCTGAGAATCTCCGGATTTCGCAAGCCCCTGGCCAACTATCAGGTGCAGCAGAGCACCCTGTTGAAGTTTCGCTTCTACTATGAATTCTTGCTGGCCAACGAACGACAACTGGCGAAGGAAATACGCGACGAATATGTGGACACGGTGTCCAAAACCTTCTTCTCCTACTTCAAAACCTATTGCAATCGACTGATGCGGCTGCAGTTGGAAGATGTGGCTACAAAAGAGGATTTACTTGGTACCCAATGGAAATTTCGTTGGTTCATTGAGAGAATACTGATTGTTCCGTAGTCGTGGAAGGCTTTTTGCATAAAATGGCCTGAAATTGCACAGACATGGCTGTGGATTCCTCGCGAAAAGTCTTGCGCGACTTCAACAGAATTTCCGCATTCTCAATTGAGTATAGGAGGAGAGAATTTTGTTCCAATCCCTATGCTAAGTATATGTGCTGTATGTTGCTGCTTGTAGCGGCGGAGGATAGCACGCGAGCTGCGGCGGGTCTGTTCTTCTCATCCAAGCCGGCGATGCGCAATCGAGCAACCGTCTTCAGTCTGGGCAGTCGTGGCGCAGTGGTAGGGAGCGCTGCTGAGCTGGAGGCGCCGGTGCTCGTGCCTCACGTTGCCTCGCAAGCTGGCTCCAAGTTCCACCTGGAGACTCTGTTTCGCAGTCTGCAGTGGGCGCTGACAGAGCACGCCAGTCACGAGTACCTCTTCTTGACGGATTTCTTCATGGCTTCCGGACAGACGGCTCTGGAATTATTCAGCCAAGTCATGGGAAAAGCCGTCGCTACCATTACGGTACGTATTCTTGTGCCTGGCTTGCATTGTCTCACTGCAGTGTCCAAGATGGTTTTCAGAAGTCCATGGATGATGTTATCGAGGCCAGCTATGATGTGATTGCCCTTCTTCTGTGCATACACATCGTCTACGCGTATCAGGCTACAATGCAAAGACGCAGTATCCCAGCCTTAGACCAGTGAGTTCACCGTTTATAGTAGAACTGGAATTGCTGGGACCCATGCATTATTTATCTCCGGTTCTAGCGACCGTAGAGCAAAGCGGTTAAAAATCTCTCGATAACTTTAGCTCGCCTGGAAAATAAAAAAAACCGCATGCGTCTACGTGCCCTCTATGTCGAGAAATCGCCGATTTCCTTAAGTACTAAAAATGTACTAAAAAGGTACACTTTTTTCGATTATTCCACATAAATGAACAATGCCGCAAAAACTTTTTCATTAAAAGTAGCCTATCCTATGTAAAATTTGGGGTAGATTTCAAAAACAGTATCGGTGTTTTAAAAAAATTTAAGAGACGTTTTCTGTAAGGATTGAGAGTAGCCTGTAGTATAGGCGGAAGGGGGGTACTTTTTGTGAATCGAGATAATATGCCTATCGGATTCCCCATCAAAAACTGCATATGTTGACGAAGTTTTAGGAAAAAATTTGTTCAGGCATCATCGAGATATTCAAGGGTAAAGGTGGGCAGGTCCCATTTTTGCCGTTTTTCAACGTTTTTAGCCATATTTCAGCAACCGAAGGGCTTAGAGGGCTACAATTTGGTAAACACATACATCCCATAGGGACCCAAGTCTGGACCAATTTTGAGCCCAATCGGCCACCTGTGTGGCGAGATATAGCGTCACAAAGTGCATTTCTGTATATTTTGCACCTGTTGCAAATTTAGTTTTTTGAATACCACGGCGTGAATACATGCCCCCTGCACGGGGTAAAATTTTGACAGCAAGTAGAGAAGGGTTAGGCCTAAAAACTTTAGTACTACCGCAAAAAATCTCTATAATTGGAATTGGGACTACAGTCCTCTCGAATAGTGAAAAATGCTGCAAAAATTTTCCCGCCTTTTTTATTTTTCAGGATAAATGAGCATACCACTGAAACTTTTTCCTCGTAAGTAGCCCATCTTATGTAGAATTTTATGTAGATTTCAAAAATAAAATTCTTTTCCCCAAAAAATTTAACCCCTAGCATATAATTTTGCAAAAGTAGTATATTTTTGTGAATTTTGGGTAAGGGTTAAATTTTTTTGGGAAAAGCGATTTTATTTTTGAAATCTACATAAAATTCTACATAAGATAGGCTACTTACGAGGAAAATTTCAGTGGTATTGCTCATTTATCCCTGAAAAATAAAAAAGGCGGGAAAATTTTTGCTGCATTTTTCACTATTCGAGAGACTGTGTCCCATTCCAATTATAGAGATTTTTTGCGGTAGTACTAAAGTTTTTAGCCTAACCCTTTCTCTACTTGCTGTCAATTTTACCCCGTGCAGGCTGTATTCACGCCGTGGTATTCAAAAAACTAAATTTGCAACAGTGCAAATTACAGAAATCACTTTGTGACGCTATATCTCGCCACACAGGTGGCCGATTGGGCTCAAAATTGGTCCAGACTTGGTCCCCTATGGATCTTTCCGCACGCCAATTGTAGCTCTCTACGCCCTGCGGTTGCTGAAATATGGCTAAAACGTTGAAAACGGCAAAAATGCGACCTGCCCACCTTTACCCATGAATATCTCGATGATGCCTGAACAAATTTTTTCCTAAAACTTCGTCAACATATGCAGTTTTTGATGGGGATCCGATAGGCATATATCTCGATTCCAAGCCCCCCTTCCACGTACTATGCAACCGCTACAGAAAACGTTTCTTAACCCCTAGTATATAATTTTGCAAAATTTGTATATTTTTGACAATTTTTGGGTAGGGGTTAAATTTTTTGAAACACCAATACTATTTTTGAAATCTGCATTAAATTCTACATAGGATAGGCTAGTTTTAATGAAAAAGTATTTGCAGCTTGTTCAGTTATGTTGAATAATCGAAAAAAGTGTACATTTTTAGTACTTAAGGAATTTGGCGATTTCTCTACACAGAGGGCACGTAGACGCATGCGGTTTTTTTTATTTTCCAGGCGAGCTAAAGTTATCGAGAGATTTTTAACCGCTTTGCTCTACAGTCGCTAGAACCGGAGATAAATAATGCATGGGTCCCAGCAATTCCAGTTCTACTTTAGTTTATTGGTTATGTATGATGTGGTGTACCAGGATGTATGTTTGTGCGTATGTTTGTTGCAGATACTGGGAGCGTATGCTGGGGGTGTTGTGGCACCGGTTGGAGCATATGATGGAGTTGCACATGGACTCGGTGCGATCGGCGGATGTGGTGCGTCTGTCGGTGGGCGGGGATACGAGGCCGCATTACGTCATTCGTCGATACGCCGAATTCTCCGCCTCCCTCATCGCCGTCAACCACTCAGCGCAGGATGAGCGACTTCAGGTGAGTCTCAACCACACGCGCCTGACATGCCCGCTCTTTCTTTACTCCACCCCGCGGCATAATGACCGTGGCCGCTTGGAACCGAATGACTGCGGCCACCTCAGATTGTGGAGGGGGTCAAAACCTGGTCTGATACTCGCACTGATGACTTCTCGACTGTGTCACTCTAGTCGACCCTGGTTGATTGAGAGATGCCAAATAGGCGCCCTCTCCTAGGAAAACCGGCTAGCTGTCATGATCAAAAGGGGAAATTGTGTGACTGAGGTCATCCGGGTGTGTTGTCAAATGGTTAAGGCGCTCGGCTGGAACTCGAGAGGTCCAGGGTTCGATTCCCTGGCACATCTGGCAAATTTTCCTTCTCGACTGTAACACTACTAGTAGGGTACTGTGGTGTAAACCCGGACACGGGCACGGGGGTAAATCCGGACACCTAGTATACCTCAGCAACCATACGACCGATTGAGACAAGATATTCTACCAATCGATTCCTTGAACTGTCCTCTTTCAAATGAGCTACCATATTCAATATTTGCTGAAGCGGCAACTTCAGAAAAGCTTAGGTGTCCGGGTTACCCCCACAGTAGCCTACTACTTACTTGAAATGAGTGATCTGTTGGTGCAGGTGTTACTGAGTCGTCTGCAGGCGGAAGTGGATGAGCTGCTGAGCAAGTTGGCGTCTCAGCTAAAGAAGGGAGGCAGGAAGGCCCAGCTTATCTTCCTCATCAACAACTACGATCTCATCTTGTCCGTTGTGTCGGTAAGAAAGTACGTACGTATATATGCTGCTTGCATGTGCACACGCGCTCTAAAAGCTGCATAACCCATTGCACTTTCTGTGGTACACATGTGTGTGTATCCAGGCCGTTTTTGGCTGTGCTCCACTTTTTCACCCAACATGAAATGCAATGGGATACATACAGCCCAGCATATTGTATGCTTAGGTAATAACTACACAAGATGTTTGCGTAAGAGAGGTGCGACACTCCCTGTTTGTAGGAGAAAGTGTCTGAGGAAACACGGGAAGTGTCGACGGTGAAAGCTTCGCTTGCTGCGCATTCAGAAGCCTACGTAGAGGAGCTGCTCTTTCCTCATTTTGGTGCGCTGATGAATTTTGTGAAAGAATGTGAGCCGCTGGCTGAACAGTCGCATACGGAGCTGCTTCAGCGATACACTGGTGAAAAGGAAACGCCATCCATGCTTTCTCTAGTACGTACCTACAGTAGGGTAATTCACGTGCAGTGCACATACATTTTGCAGAGAAGGTCCCGAACATTGTCAAATCGTTTGGTCAAGAATGGAAGCGAGCTATCGAAGCGATCAATCAAGAAGTCATGCGCAGTTTCACGAACTTCAAAAACGGAACCAACATTCTCCAGGTGCGTTTTTGTGGTCCGTATTGCGAGCAATACCGGGTTATGTAGTGCATGCAGGTGTAGTCGTGTGCATATGTACACTGTGATATGCACGTTCTCTGGCATAACCGATATCCACCTGCGGCACCGCGGCAGTTTTCGGCTGCGCGGTGGTAATGAACGCCGAGAGTAGTTTTTCATCGGCTATGTTCCTCCTTACCCTTCGGCCATGTACCTCCAGACGAAAACATCAGGAACTATTATAATCTCGGAGTTCATGGCCGCCGCGGAGCCGTAGCGGCGCGTACAAAACTGCCGCGCGGTGCCTCAGGTCAAGGTGGGTAACGATCGGTTAAACTCGACTTACTGGTGCGCTTCAGACGTGAACTCCGAATTCGGAGGCGCCTCGGAGCGAACTCGGAGAACGTCTGAAGCGCACCACTGTCGAGTCGATCACTAGGGCAGTATGTTGAGATTGGACTTTGCTCAAAATAGTACTGTACTGTCCATCTTTTCCCCGTTAGATTAGCACCCTTAAAATTTTTCAGATGGCTCTGACGGAACTAATCCAATACTACCACAAATTCCAAAAAAATCTATCGAACAAGGCATTCTCGCAATGTGCAGCTCGAAATGAGTTGGTCAACATTCACCACATTATGGTGGAGGTGAAGAAATACAAGCCGGCTTTTTGATTTGAATTGAAAAATGGTGTCTGTCAGTCAACTACCGGTTTGTTCACCATTCATTCTCACAACCACGTGTTTTTTTTTCAGACGAAACGCCCGACAGCAGGAAACGAAGCGGAAAAGAAAAGGAAAAATCTTCTTTTCTTTTCTTTTTTCCTTTCCGCTTCGTTGCGCTGCTGTTGGGCGTTTCGCCTGAAAAAAACACGCGTGGTTTCGACTCGGGGGTTACGGCTCAATATAGACACGGACTAATCCTCCTTGCTAAATCTGCCGCGAGAACTCTTGGTTGGGGGAGAGAGACTTTTATTAACAGCTGTTCCTGCTTGTACGTATTTCAATTCTTGCGTGATATTTATTTAGGTTTCGTAGTCCACGTACAACGACACCAGACCACGCACACTTGATTTTGGCATCCTATAGTATTTTATTTTGTACAATAAAAATTATTACAGAGCCTGATCACGTCATTTCGTATGCTTTCTATCTGTTAATTTTCACTCATACGGTATGGTCGTAAATTGTGCATACGTACACAGAGGAAATCAAAACAACAACAACGACATCATGCATGAGAATCATTTCGTTTCACAAATACTATCGGTCACCTTACTTTTGAAAATATAAAGGCCTACTGCAATAATAATAATACTGTGCAATGACCGATATCGGCCGTCATTAAAAAAGTCTAGAGGTGTTAGTTTCTTTTCCACTTTTACGCCGTCCATTCTTCCCATACAGGAGAGTAAATAATATATTTATGACAATAGCGTAATCGCAAAAGCTTTTGTAAGCGCAAAAGTATGTGTTGTGAGCATAAAAGGCGTGCTAGCTAACGTTTTAAAGAATCAAGAAGGCAACGAAGTAGATCACCAAGAAAATGATGAAGACGAAGGGGAAGAAGAAGCGCGAACAGCGATCCAATCGAAGAGAGCCAGTTACCGGCGGCTGCGGATCGTCCTGCACCTAAGAGAAAAATGTTTTCTTGCATGACTAAGTACTTCTCAAGCTCAACCCGTTGGACAATGAAGCAACCGTAAAGTTTGGTGTATGGCCCCCGCCCGTCTTTTGCATTGCCCCGTTTCCGTTTGGTCTCATATAATACATCCGAGGACAAGAAACTAAGACTGGAAATGGCGAAGCCAGTGCGAGAGTCGAACTTGAAGAGCGTTAAGGTCTCACACTATAGATCTCTGAGCCGTGGACTCCTGGACTACTACTGAAGTATCTGGTGATATCTAATTCCAGCTGTTTTCACTTCCTGACACCATACGATCATCCGTCTGCTTGTTTTCCGTTCGCTGTTTCCGCTCCAGTCGCGCTCTCTGCGCTCGTCTTCGTACTATGCAGGGACAACTGTCTATGCATGGACTTCTTGATAAATTCGGTCCAGGCTCTCCTGAGCTAACGAAAGCGAGTTGAGAGAAGATCAAGATATCGATCGAAAGCTTGTTACACGATCTCTTTGACGCGCCATAGAGCGCCTCTTGAAACGGCCTCTCCGTGGCGCTATTCTTGATTGAAACGATAACTTTTTCAAACACGTTTTTCTTGGATAACTTTGCGTAGAGGCAACGTAGAGAGGCGCCGCAGGTACCGATCGATTCCTCTCGTCAAGACGCGTTGAATGGTGTGCGCATGTTGAAAAATACCCAGTGGTTCCTTCGGAACACCCAAATCGCATGGTTTTTATGGTGTTCTTCGGCGTGTCGTACTGCGCCGAATACAAGAGCTTTGGCGCTGCCGTTTGGTTTACGTGTAGAGGAAGAATGATACTTTATTCACATTATGACGGATCACTTTTATCTTGCGTACAACGGCTACGACGAAGCCTCAAAGTTGGCTCCGAAACTATAGCGTGAGACCTTAACCAGCTCGGATATGGCCTCGCCTGCTCAGCCCGCGGGCCGCCCGGAATCGAAAGGAAGCGCCGGCGGAAACAGGAGAAAATTATTCATTCGATCGACATTTCAGGTGGCCTGAGGGTGGGCCTAGCGGGCGAGGCCATATCGGAGCTGGTTAATGGGTAAACAAATGCTCCGTCTCCCGGACTCCCGCCAATCTTATTATGGACCAATTTCGCTAAGAAAGTTTAAGGGTGGTCGCGAGCTGAACCTCTGCCTCTGTTTACAATTTTGGCAGTGCATTTTTGATCGGTAAGGGGGAAGAGAAGAAATGCCACTGAAAAGTGTAGCACAGAAGGGTTAGCGCGCGACCACCATTTTAATAACAATTCTTAGCGTATTTAACTGGTCCATAGCCACCAAACTTTGCAGTACAGGGAGTGAAAATAACGATATTCTATTCTATAGACCATTGGTTGCTGCTCATGTAGCAGCGGTTTCTCTGCATCGCTGGACTGGTAGGGGCGTCGGACTCCAAGGAAAATGCACCAGATGTACTCTGCGAAGCTGAGAAAGGACAGAATCAGACAGAACACCAACCACACTCCGAAGGCGTTGACGGTATGTATCTGTGGATGGTCCAGAAATATCTGCAACAATTATAAAAAAAAACTGTTACGTCTTTCCTCGCTCTCACTGGGGGAGGAAACGTATGCAGGTTGCATACCAAGGCCAGCGCAAAAACCAAGATGGGGACGATGGCACTGAAACTTCTTGGCACGGTCCATGATCCATGGATCCAGAAGTGGAGCCAGGACAGGAACAGCAGGAAAATACTGGGTAGGAAGAAGTAAACCACTGGCTCAGCGATGCCGCCGTCAAAGAAAATGTGGGCTTCAAGGCAGCTGTACTGGCCTAAAATACGTAGTACACAACCCCATGGCTTGGCTTCAGTGTTCAGTTCAACCTTTCTCAGGATAAAGGCACAAATGGCAAAAAGATACGTAAACGCAATATTGGCTACTGACTCACCTGTGGTCACATTCGCCTCACAGTCGTTTGTTTCCACCTTGCCAGGGACGTATTGCTGGAAGGAACCAGGGTCTTGGTTCAGCCTGACTGGCGTATAGCGTCTCCAAACGTAGACAATATCGTCGTAGGTGAAGGCATCTGTAAAAAACAAGTAAGGATCTAAATGTATACTAGCAAAATTGAGACCTATTTGATGCTATACATACAGTAGGCCTATCTTAATTTTAATAATGTTTCATTACAGCTTCCAATCTTCAAAGTGCAGAGGAGGGTGTTGATAAGGGGATAAGCGCTGGAGCTTGGCTGACACTGGGCCCGCAGAGTGAAGCGCTGACTGTACAGAACTTCCCCATCTGTTGTCACTCGCACAAAGGATTTGTCCTCATCTTTTTTGGCTTCTTCCGCCGTGGCAAAGAAAGTATCCGGCTTCCAAACGCTTTGGGTCGCTGGAATTGTCACTTGATTCACGTGGGGCAGAAATGTCAGTCGCGAATCCAGCCACTCTTGCCACATGATCAGCTCCATATCCTGAATCAAGTACCATTGTAACGTGTTTCGTACGTACGTACTACTTATCATTTTTTTCTAGCTTCTGCCTGTTATAGAGTGCTTCTCTGGAAATGCACCTTAGGCACCTTTTTTATGGTCCAGCATCCGTTTTCCAAACATATTGAGCCTTCCGCATTACGTTGCTGACCAGTTTAAACTTTAACCCCTCCTGTATGCTGAGATATAGCTGCTGGTAGGCCCAAACTCACGTGCCCGCCACTTTTTTAAAGAGTTCTCACCATCATTCCTCAAATAAACAACACTTTCATGCATGAACTCGGAACACACGAGATTATCTCTGCATAGAGCCAAGCCAACAAATACAAAACAGCACGCACAACCAAAAAACACACACAAAACCAAAAACAAACCAAAAAAAAAAAAAAACCCACACCACAAAACCAAAAAAAGTACTCCATTTTCTTCGCTGATTTCGGTTTGGGGCATGCCCCTTCAAAATTTTGATCAATATGCCATGATATAGTAGTCGAAAACGAGGCAATTTTGGCTAATTTGATCATTTTCGTCAATTTTTGTGGTGTATTCATCAAAATTTCGAAGGGGCATGCCCCAAACCAAAAACAGCGAAAAAAATGGAGTAGAATGATGGTAAGAACTTTTGGAAAAAGTGGCGGGCACGTGAGGGGCAATTTGGGCCTCCCAGCAGCTATATCTCAGCATACAGAGGGGTTAAATTTTATACTGGTCAGCAACGCAATGCGGAAGGCTCAATATGTTTGGAAAACGGCTGCTGGACCATAAAAAAGGGCGCCTAAGGTGCATTTCCAGAGAAACACTCTATAACAGGCTGAAGCTAGCAAAAAAATGATCAGTAGTACTTGAGGAGTACGTAATTTGTAGGGAGAGTAGGAAGCTCTTCAGTACGGGGAACTGTCGTACATCTTTTTTGGCGGCAAGGTTCAAGTACTCTCCAGTTAGCGTGTACAAAATTTACACCGTTGAGTTTCCATTGGCTCAGCTTGTAGTAATAAACTTCATCTACATATGCAGTTTTTGATGGGGAATCCGATAGGCATATTATCTCGATTTACAAAAAGTACCCCCCTTCCACGTACTATGCAACCGCTACAGAAAACCTTTCTTAAAATTGTGGCCGAAAAGGGCGACAAGGTCTTGCGCGCAATTTCTCTTCTCAGTGGACGAGCTTGCCGGGTTGTTGCAAATTGTTCCGACTGTAGCGTCAAACGCACAGTAAGTATAAAATATGTACGTGGACCCACATGGTTGGAAAGAGAAAGAACGGAGCAAGTCAACGGTTACTTTGTTAGTCGTGTACGCTAACTGGAAATGTTTGAACCTTGTCGCCAAAAATACGACGATTCCACATACTGAAACCTTCCCACTCCCCCTACAAATTGCATGCCACAAAGCCGCCTCGTGCCAATGCAGCGGCCATTCGATCTTTCACTTACTGTAATGTGCTTTTTCCATCTCGCTCTCTGAATTCCCAAATTGACGTGGACGACCACTGAAGAGTAGCTCTGGTCATCTAAGAATACCGAGTCGACCACTGTGACTACTGATCGTAAATGAAGTGGAATTTTTTTTCTTCGTAGCGGCTTTGGTCACTTTTTATTTTACCTGAAGGAGGCGGTCGCTCCTCGGGGTTGTAATTTCTAAGGGTCTCTTTCACGATCTGCTTCTCTAACTCGATGTCCCGTCGTTTCTGGCTTGGCGTCACACCAAAAGCTGCGCTTACGAAACAGCTAAAGTAGGTACGTTACGTTTGTAGCAGTGGCAACTAATAATTTCGAAGTGTTGGATACATTACAGTATCATGAACCAAGAGTTGATAAAGTACAGTATGAAACTTACCAGAGGAGTAGGATTAAAATTAGTGCTGCCATTGAATAATAGCCTCAGCTACAATTTTCTACTGTAACACAGTGGTGTAGTTGAGGCGGAGTAAGCTGGATTTTGAGCAGCTTTTCCTTTGTCTATTCTGTCCGCCAGTACATACAATATGTATTGATAGCACTGATGTCAACTCGGTCTTCAGTAAAAACGGGTAAAGTAAAGTAAATTACCCGGGTATGCCCTAGCCCGGGTAAAGTAAAGTAAATTTACCCGGCTCCTGTCAAATCGGGTAAAGTAAAGCCAAGTGATGCATTTTACCCGGGTAAAATCGAGTAAGTATAGGAAATTATTTTAGTACTAAAAAGCTAGCAATAGCTTGGCCTATGTAGTTTTTTCTGTGTCACTGTTTCATTCGAGCCGTTGCACAAGTTTTTCGCAAGTTCGCCGTCGCAAGTTTTTCATCAACGGAACTACATATCACTGTTGAATATCGCAGTAGCTTGCTGCTACATCCTGCATACCGTACATTACTTACCAACATGCATGTACTGTATATTCATCAGCACTGCCATTTTGCCTGACCGTAAGTGAGCTACTGTATTGTACCATACGTACATACATACTGTACCATACATACATATGCACGTAGGTACATACGTGGTATGTATGTACATATGTACGTGGTATGTATGTACATACATATACTATAGGCCTAAGTTACGTATGCGCGAATGAACGAACGTTGAAGTGCCGCTTCGTGCGTTGTCTTCTCCACCTCGTGGAAGGAATTAGATGCGCGCGAGTGCTGAGCTGCCTAGAGCACACGCTTTACTCGAGTAGTTACCCGGGTAAGTACTGAGCAAGTATGTGCCGAGTAAATCGGGTAAGCATTGGCCATACTTACCCGCACTTTCAGCATTTTTACCCGGGTAAGCGTCCACAGTGCCGGGTACCGGTAAACCTTACCCGATAAGTCATTACATCGGGTAAAGTAAAGTAAATTTACCCGGCCCAAAATTGGCCATTTTACCCGGGTAAAGTACCGGTAAATTTTACTCTGACATCAGTGATTGATAGATAGTACTACAACACAACGCTCCTTTCTTTGAAGAACAACAAGAATGAAACAAGAATGAAAGCGCCGCTGTGACTGACACTGAAACAATATCAGGTGCAGAAAGCAAGCATCGGTTTAGCTTTTCAATCTTATGTAGCCTATGTATGTACGTAGTTGAGAACTGACAGAAGTAAAGTTTGTTTCTTATTGGCGGCAGTGGTAACGGTAAGGGTATGTGACGAGCTTGGTAGGTATGTACGTTCGTATGTAGGTACCTACTAACTTCTTTCTTTACACAAGAAACGCATTCAAAAGAAGTTTGGGAAAGTTTGCTTTCCAGTATGCTTGGTTGTTTGAAAATCTGTTGTTCTTGCCCGGAAACTGAAAAGGGGGAAGCGCGACTGAAGTTACATTACAAACGACACCCAACTTTTCAGCGCATATCCGTGCAATTCTTGAATGACAGTTGACACCGCTTTTGAGTTTCACAAACTTTCCAGACTCATTCGTTTTGAGCTACAACGGTACGCGCTAATTTTGAGCTAATTCGAGCGGCGTTAGCTACTAGCAGAAGCATTCGGTATTGGTGTATCTTGTACGATGTGCGGTAGTAGTATACAGCAGATAAGCGAAGGCTCATTTTATGGTTGTAAAGCTGCCGAAGTCGACTCGGTACTTTTACTTTATTGCACTATTTCCTATTCTTTGGAAGCTGCGGCTTTTTCGCTTGGAATATGGCGCCCTGGTTGCTTTACACTAATACCACACACATAGCAATTTCCGCTTAAATTCGTAACATACATAGATTTTACAAGACAATGCCCGCCCGAAACGCTATTGTTCAATATTGGCACGCACCGGGCTTCAAGAATTATACTTACGTAAGCTTCTCGTATTCGTTCGTTAAACCAACAGCGGACTACTAAAGAGTAAAAAAGGGAAGTGTACATGTACAGAAATGGGAGGACGAAACGAATAATACGCAAGCGGTGTACGTAGGTACGTACGTAGGTATTGTACCTCAAATAAATCGGTATTCGACATTTGCTCAACTGTTCAAACACGTCAACACCAGGAGGAAAATACGGAAGGTGGTGTGGTAGTGGTATGATGGTTGAGTAAGCACTTTTTTGATTCCATTAGTTTGGGAAAGATGTGGAGAGAGAGTAAACACGTAGGCACTGCAAGAAAGTTGAGCCATCGCTTATGGATAATATGAGATTTACTGTACAAGAACTGAATTCAACAACGATATCTGATCAATCACTTAATATCAAAATAACATTCGGGCACGTTTAATGCTGCCAAAATCTTTGGCAAAGCCAAGTGTGATATAGGCCTACGTACGTATACAGTGTCTCCGGCTCATGGTGTAAAAATTGACGATTTACTGTAGGTAGGGTATACTGTACAGTAGTTACTTCTTGTTCTTCTTCCTGTAGGAAAGAGTTCGCTTCGGCAACGTGTCCACATCAAGAAGTGACGTAATGGTGATCCACAACTCCAAATGAGTCTCCGGATTGTTTTGGGACAGTTCAACAAGTGGAAGTTCGAATTCTTTGGCCAGCTGTTTTGCTTCTGAAAAAATTCGAAGCAATGTGCTGTAGGATCTCTTACTTGGTTTCAACTTGTCCGAAGAAAAGTGTTGAAAAAATTGTCCGAAGATTCTTACTGGTGCGATTTTCTTGGTTGACGTTCAGATCGAACATGCTGCCGGCAAGAAGGCCGAATTTTGTGCTACTTTGATCACCGAAAGCTCGAAGTGCCTTTTCAGCCTGACGAAGGGAGCCGGAATCGCATTGAGAGAACAGAAACAGAACGACGGCCACTGGTTGGTTCAACCAAACTTCGTACTATAAAAGATAATGGTACTGCACACGTTAGCACGTAGCTGTATGTCAGCTCGATATGCCGGCGACAAAACACGCAATCGACAAAACATGGTCAGGCGACTCACGTTTTCCGCAGAATATTCAATAAATTCAATGTCCCGAATATTCTTGTTGCTCATTGCTGCTGCTTTTGCTAAACAATTAGGGCTATTGTTCGCCATCAGTCCGATCCGCTTGCTGGGTGCACCGTTCCATTGTAGTCCTCTGAATTAGCGGACCTACACTGTACAAAGTACGGCGTGTGCGTAGACATATCAGACACTTGCGAAAGAAATCTTCTTTCTACAGTTGGAAGCACGCCAAGTCTCTCCTCTCGCAACTCCACGCGCACGCGCCATACTTTCTACGGCGCGCATGGACCGCTGTGGTGAGTTCGCTAATTCAGAGGACTACAAAGGAACGGTACAACAGCAGCGGATCGGACAAAGGGCATAACTTACGACCTATATGTACGTCATGTTGTACTGAATGAAAGTACATTTGCGCACTATTGTACTGTATGCGTATGTTATGTAGTACAGTATACGTTAACGTCTTTATTATGTATGTTATATGTAGTATGTTATACCTCGAGTAACCAATCCTCGGAGGTGTTTCAACACAGTCGTTTTGCCGGATTTTGGGGATCCAAGGATGAGCACTGGCTTTTTGCCAGCTTCAACTTTTGTCGTCACCTGCTCTTTCTTCTGGCTTTCATCGTGTAGTTGGCTGAGTCTGAGCTCGCGCAAGTGCGCCAACATCACATCCTGGGGCAAAGTGCTGCTGCGTTTTCGCATCGCCCCTTTTTCTTCCGGGGACGGTGTCAGGTGCATTTTGTCGCGTTGTCGACGACCAGTGTCCTGTCCGTTGTCGGTAGAGTTGACACCTGGCAGTTTCTCTAGGTGCTCATCGGATTTGGCCAGTGGCGACGTAGTGCTGCTGTTTTGCTGCTGTTTCCGGTAAATTTGACGGCGACATCCTGCAGAAGGTGAGCCGCCGTGATGGTTCAGGCCGCCAGCTTTCTTCTTGTCAGCCAGCGCCTTGTGAAAAGACCATGTGCGCTCATGTCGACTTGGACTTCCGCCATTTTCTTCCGACGACATTCTGATTGTACACACACGCAATGGCTGAAATATAAGATTTCATTATTATTTTGATGGGAAAAATGTTCGCGTTGTTATGATGTTTGCGGGAAATACATGCAAATGGCATTTCTAACGAGAGCGAGCGACCGGTAATGCAGCACATATTGCTAGGCGGGATGAAGGACACAAGCATATAATTACATACTAGTACCAGGATTCCATAATGGAGAAGGACTATGAATCTGTGAACAAAAGCGCGCGCAGAACTACGGCCCAAATGGCGCCAAAAGCGTCCCCCAACTGGGGAACTGGGGGACGTCATGGGACGCCTTCCCAACGTCTTTTGAATCTTCGCATCGTTTCTTTTTGGTGGACACTGTTATGAATATGCCGCGAGACAGCGTCCCCCACTTGGGAGACGTCCCGGAGTTAGGACGTTCCCGAGATTGGGGGTCGAGGTCCCCCAGATGGGGGACGCTTTTGGCGCTTATCGGGCGTAGCTCTGCGCGCGCTTTTTGTTCACAGATTCATAGTCCTTCTCTATTATGGAGTCCTGATTGATAGTACTGCACTATAAGCTATAATTGTAGGCCTTAGTACCGATGGTAAGCAGAATTATTATCTATTTTTGATGTTACCTATACGCCTGCCTATACGTATCTGAAAAAAAAAGAGTTTCCGACAGATACCAACTGGCAATAAAATAAGGATTGCTTCAACGCATGCATCAATTTGCTCAGCTGGAATAAGCATTTGGAGAGCGCGTCGCTAGGATTACTCACATAATAGAAGATAAAAAATGATTAGATCATAAACGCAACTCGACAATTTGTCTTCTTTCCCGCATGTATCTTAGCGAACAAACATATTGCCGATTGATGTATTATCAATCAGAAAGGAAGGGTTGATAAGAAGTTATTGTGGGCATGGCGGCATGCAAAGACTAGAATCAGTCCAAAATATAAAGTAATGGATACGGTAGCCTGACAATTTTTTTCGACTTTTAAGTGCGACTGCTGGAAAAACATTTTCACAGAGCGTTGCTAAAGTACCTATCCAGTAGATACGTCTCAGCTTTAGTTTTTGTCTAGATGTTGTTTATTTGGCTCTCGTTTGTCTTTTATTTCGATTTTTCCCGTCTCAAAGGACGCGCAAGTCAGACGAAACCGCGTCAACGTCGATTCATATCGATTGTCGTGGCAAACTTTTTTCTCGGAAGCGGAAAACACGGAAACAAACGACGCAAGAAAAAGCAAACTCTTCAAGCTAAACGAACCAAACAACATAACATGCATCCAGCTCAGCAGCGTTTGGCTGTTATCCTTTATCAAATTCGACTTTATAACCATTGTTTCCTTTTTATCGAAACAGAGAAAAACGTGCCTGGCACATGAATCAGTTTCCTTCCTTCTCCCTGTTATTTTGCTTTGCTTGTTCAAAGCGCAACAAGCTACGTTAATGGGCATCTCCGTCCATGCCCATAGTATGAATCAGTTGCGTTGTCGCGAATGGGCTGATCGATAGCAACCCCGCGCTATTTGGTGACAGTTCGGATCGGTGCATTGCATATCCCCGATGCATAGCCAGAGCCCCATATTGGCAAAATAAAAAATGTTCAATGTATAGCGAAGCCTTCTTATGCATAGTAGCCCATTATACATTTACATACTGTATGCTTGTGCTATGTGCTTGTGCTATGACTAGAATAACCCTGTCTTAATCTTAATTATGCCCAAAACGCATGGTTTTTGACCTAAGAGATATGCCTCAGTCAGCGTACCCTCTTAAAAGGATGAAATGTCCCATGCATAGCCCCAGTGCATGGCCCTCCTTTGCATAGCCCCATATGGACCTCTCATTTTTGCATACGTACATGTATGTGGCTATGCACCGGTAAATACCGCGGGGTCATTCGACCAACCCCATCGCGACAACGCAACTGGCCCCTCATGTACAGAATTCGTGCACGTTCACACTGCGCGACATTTCTCATAATTCCGTAAAGTATACATGTACATACAAGTACCTACAATATTATGCTGGATGTGGATAGACCTACATGAAGTACAGTACATGGACATTTAAAGTGCATAATAGCACTTGAATTACACCGCATAATACCTCATACTTGGACGTAACATGTCACACAAGGTGTAGACTACACCGTGCTTCTATGTACATACTGCTGTGGCAGTCACATGATAGAACATGAAAATGAAGGAAGCTCAAGCAGAGATGATAAGGAAGCCGATTATAAAGGTATTATAAAGGTAAAGCCAGGAATATATTCCTGGTAAAGCTGCCGTGTCTACGTATGTATGTACTGTACTTACCTGACTTCACGGGACTAAAACTAACACTTCTTGGCTGCATACAGAAAACTTAATATTTTCTCATCCTTGTTGTGCTGTATGTACTATTGGTGCAGCAGGTATCTTTACCGGGTAAATTTTACCCGGTACCGGGACCATTTTGAGCCGGTAAAATTTACCGGCTTACCTTTTACCGCCTGGCCTTGCCGGTATTACCGGAGCCGGTAAAAATTTTTACCGCCGGTACCGGATTTTACCGCCTACCACCTTGCACTCGAGTACCAGGTAAAAATTGATGGCTGTATGTATGATCGAGCTATTTCAAGCAAGTTTTGGTGCAGCAGTACTAAGTTCTCGACATACTTTTCGTGAAATTTCACACATTTTCTTTCTGTGCTGTTGGTGACTTTTTATGAACCCAAGCACATGAACATCTAAACTAAATATCATTAGGATATTGCCTACATAGGTTTCATTTCATACCCTCGACATCCGCAATTGGCACTCAGGTTCCCTTGGCCATTGGGCCCAAAAACCATCTCCAATCAAATGAACAAAAATTATTGGGAAGCAGGCTTACATACAGAAAAGATGGAATTATTTTTTGGTCATGTTTGTTTAGTACGTACGTGCGTACGTACGCACCAATATGCTTACGCATGCTGTGCGGTACGTACGTACTACGTAACGTAATTCGATGGAATTGAAAGTGTCGTTGTGCCCCAGCAAAACTTTGGAACAACTGTTACGACCACCAATAAATTCGCCTGAAATTAGGCCACACATTTTACCGGGTAAAAATGTCTGACTTACCGGTTTTACCGGGTAAGGATTTCTGAAAGAGGTAAAATTACCGGTTTACCGGGTAAAATGCCATGCAGCCGGTATGCACCAATAGTATGTACATAGCCTATACAGTACATCAGAAAGATTGGTGAGAGGATAAAGAACGAGGAAGCGAAAAGCAGTGAGTGTGAGTGAGCGAGTAAGCGCCAAAGAAAAAAGGCGATCCGCGCAGCAAAACAGGTGATATTGTCACAGTCATTCCTGATATTACTGCCTGCTTTGCTTACAAAGGATCGGCGCAACGTATGTACATTCATGTAGGCTACATACAATCTATTCTAAGTCTATACTGTACATACATAGTTCTAATTTGTTTGTGGATGTATACCATATATTATCATAGACTTACTTAGAAGTAGAAGCCAGGGAGACAGGATTGCAAGCAAATGCAATGAACCTGTGAAAAGTAGGTAATTAAATGACACTTAAAGGAATACCCGCACGCATGTAACATTTGGTTCAAACTATATTCTTTCAAACTATCATCCTCCGGACTTTCTATTTCTGCTAGTTTGCCCCATTGAAATCGCCCCCGTGGCTGTGGGGCGAAACCCCCGTCGCATTGTTTCGGTGCGTCGTATTTTGTAGTTATGCGAATTTGTTTTCTGCAAAAACTACCGTTGACGGCTACCTGTCGACTTTTTTGCAACAAAATCAACATAAGAAAACCTGTCGTATCTTCTGCTAATGCATTCACGTAGCGAAAACGTGTTTCCGGTCATTTTCGTTGCAAACAAATTTGCATAAATAACAAAATACGACGCACCGAAGCTAATGCGACGAGGGTTTCGCCCCACGCGACGGGGGCTCATTTGAGGGGTAGCAATGGTGGAAATGGAATGCCCGGACGAGGTTGAACAACATATCATAACCATACTGAAATGTTACATGCGTGCGGGTATTCCTTTAATAAATAAATACAAAATAAGTAACATAATTATAAATAAACCACATCTACATTCACCGGAAGTAGGCCAAACAAAACTGGCGAAAGGAAACAGAAAATCCAGAGCAAAATTTTGCTGAACTTTGCCTATTAGATTACCGATGCGCAGGTGACAGCCATCCCTCCTGATTTGTCAATGTTTCAAAGAAGCAGCGAACGATGAATATGCTTTTTATGTACGTACGTTTATACAGGGTGTCACTTAAACCTCCCTTACGATCCAGCCTTATAACTTCCGTATTACTACAGTTGATATCAAGTTGAAGTTTTGTCCCCAAAAACCCAAGAATATATCAAATTTTCTGGCAACGTTTTAGCTAAATATGTAGGTCAAGCGGGAATAAAACTACGAGCTTGCATTTGCGACCCCGTTTTTCACCATTTTTGAAATCAGTGGTAGTGGTGCCACTATTGATCCTCGAAGAAAACCCCTTGAAGGCTGTTATGGGCTGTAAATCGCTTGTATTTTTGAATTCGTTATGTTCTGGACTGGGATGATGTTCAGCTATTGTTGTTCCGCAATATTTCCATATTGGATGAGCTGCTTGACCATTGTGAGCAGAAGATTTCTCAAAATCGGCGTTCAGTGCGGAAAATGGTAAAAACAGCGTTTCCAAGTCTGTAATATTTCGTTCGCTGTGGGCATATCTGGTTCAAATTTGCTACAAAGTATGGTAATTCTTGGGTTTCTGGGACAAAATTTTAGCTTGATAACTACTGTAATACGGAAGGCTGGATTGTTAGGGAGGTCTACGTGAGACACCCTGTACATAATATATCCGTTCCATTGACTTTGTGTGTGAGAGCAGGCGGAGGGAGGGAACAGCTGTTTGCCTGTAATGATGAAAAGCATTCATACACAGAATAGGATTTCAGTAGCAAGGCACGACACGCTGAGCGCAGCGCAAAAAAAAATAGTGTTCATAACTTTTTCAAAATCGACCTACCCCCAGATTTCTTGGTAACATGTGAAGTTCAGCCGAAAATATGGAGACGGTGAGCTGCTACCGGAAGCAAGCCATGTCCGAAGTGTACAGAAACGTCAGGGATTCTCTAAAGCCGTGTAACCTGGATAATGTGTCAGAGTGGATCACAGAAGGTACTACCGTTCCGAATATGCACCTACAGTACATTGTGTGCAAAGTCAACTGCACCATCTAATCTTCAAAAATTCATAATTCTCAAAGGCGTATTTGGAATTTGGATCTCTTTCTGATAAAACTCAATTTTTTGCTTCATGCACAAAGAACACTATTTTTTACTGTATAATAGTGTACAGTGCAATATAGTACAACGTCAGATAAAGCCATCGAAGTACCATTCCATCTCTGCTTCTGCTTTTAGAAGAAAAATTGATGCATGGGCTTCTAATGACGCAACATGGCAGCTTCAAGTTAGCAAAGTGGAAAAGAGCCTTTCAAACTCTTTTTGGTACGCATAAACAGCAGCAGGCACTATTGCTTTGAACGTACATACATAATATTATTATATGTATGTATGTTAGTTAATATGTGTGCCACAGCTCAGCTCAACTGCCTCGTATACTATAGAATTTTTGATTGCGCATTCTTCAGATCCTGAAAATACTGGCACTACGACATTTCACCGATTTGAGACAGTCTATCAGGCAAGAAGAAGCACATGCATTGGGATACTTTTCGCATGCTGCATTACGTAGTATCGTCCGTCAACTGAGAGAAAATGCGGAGATATCAGTAGTCAACCTAAAATAGTTTTTACCAAGTTTTTACCTCAAATATTGTTGCCCCAATTTACATGAGCATATAAATAAGCCCCACGGATTTCGCGCGGGTCATCTGCTATGTACTTGTACTGTACTTCAAATATCTCCGCATAACCGGTGCATCGCAGCCTCAGACAGGATACTGTGGGGTAAGGGTTGTGTTTCAGCAAATCCGATCAGTTCAAGGCGATAAGAGCAGAGATTATCAAATTATAGCTGATCGAACGGAAATGATTTGGTCCGCTTTGATTGCACCGAAGGAGACTCGCGAAAACAACAAAGATATCCTTTCGCCGGTAAAGCTGAAGTATACACTACCGCAGCTACAAGTACCGAATATTTGAGCGCTCCATGATTCTAGTACAATACAAGCCATAAATAAGCCTTTGCTTTCACTTTGTAGTGTGTACGTACTTACTAGTGTCTAGTACTACTATGTATGTACTTGCACTAAAACATTCCTTTCACTGCACAGGAAAAGGCTGAGTTGAGTTTTCATCAATGGCTAACAGTTTGGTCACACTTCGACCCTAGAAAATTGCTCCGGTGGGAATGGGAATTTCTCAAACACACTTTTCTGCTCTTTGATCTTTCAGGTACATAACAGCGGACAAGAAAGTACAACAAATGCATGCAGAATAAATAATCGAAATCTTCAATTACTAAATGATCACAACCGATCCTGATTTGTTCGTACGTTCAAAGATACGGTAAGTACAATGTACGTATGTTGTTCCAGGTGACAAATTGATAGAACTGCCAGAATATGTCGCAGTAATGGAAGCTAATGGAGTATCAAGTCATGAAGCCACTCAAGCCTTTCAGCTCCTCGCTACGGTATGCCCGATGCAGTGCGCTCTCGACTTGATTAGTTTTTCACGTTTGCCCTAAGGAATAAAGGGATTAGGTACTGCAATATATATCTTTTTCCTCTTTGATACTTCTGCGTTATGAAATTTTGTTACCACGGAACTTTTTATCGTACCAAGGAAAGGAACGCTCTTGGTTCGAGCGACCTTGACTTGAATGGGGCTTGTTTGGGTGTTACCCATATAATACCATCAAACTCCAACAAAAGTCGTACATCCCGAATCGGTGCGGTGTAGACTTTTTGAGAAAACCCTGACGAGGTTGTCTATGCGCGCTGACCGACTCGGGATGTAGGCCTACGACTTTTGTGGGAGTTTAATGGTACCCAACCCACATAATTTTTCTCTTATTGAGAGCGCTTGCCAACATAGAGATTGACAGTATCATTTTAGGGGAAAAATGGAAGTTCTTTGAAGGCTATCGATTATGGGGACTTTGTGCGAATTTGGATTGAGTATTTCACTTTGGAAGATCCCAGCGCTGCCGGAAATTATTTATTCGGCCTTTGGCAGGCGTGATTTTATTTCAAACTTCTTTCGCTCTTCCCCCTTGAATGACGACACAATAAGTTTGTTACTAAAATACATATTTCAGTAGCTTCGTAAGAAATTCTCATTAACACACTTATATAGCGGTGTGGTTGTCCTTCCTTTTCCTTCCCGTACTGTATGTATGTACGTATACGCAAGACTACATAAGGGAAACAGAGACTATGCCAGCTAGTATTGGCTTCGTGTTTCATGCTACGGCCGTTTTGGTCCCAATCGGGGGCCCCTATAAAATGCATGCAAAGTAGAGATGTCTCTTTTCTTTCTACAGGGTGTCTCACGTAGACCTCCCTAACGATCCAGCCTTATAACTTCCGTAATACAACAGATATCAAGCTGAAATTTTGTACCCAGAAACCCAAGAAAATAGGAAACTTTGCGGCAAAATTTGAGCCAGATAGGCCTACAGCAAACGAAATTACAGGCTTGAAAATTTTGGACCCTGTTTTTATCATTTTCCGCACTGAGCATGGTTTTGAGATTAGATCTTCTGCTCAGCATGGTCAAGCAGCTCATCCAACATGGCAATACGGTGGAACAACAACGGCTGAACCTGAACGTCATCACAGGCCGGAACACAAAGGATTCAAAAATACAGGCGATTTACTGCCCATAACAGCATTGAAGGAGCTGTCGCGGTCAATAGTGGCACCATTGATTTCAAAATGTTTTTTTTTTTTGCGAGACCGTACCCCACAGGGTCGGCTGTAGGTGAAACCCACCTAGTCTCCTCCGAACCTTTAACAACGCCCGTTATGGTGGGCCAGTCCAGTGCCGCAAGGCACGACCAACAATGGCCCGAACCAGGGAAGGGCTTGGCACGAAGCCGAACAGCCATCAGCGACCACTGGTCGGGGTGTGCTGACCCGAAGGAAAGCACTGGTGCCTTTAGAAGCCAGCGAGCGGGCGCACCATACTGCCGCTGGGGTTGCCAGTCGCTTTAATCCCACCTGGCGAGAGTGGGAACTCATGACGCAGAGGACGGCAGATCGGACGCAGCCCGTCTTACCGCCTGCGCCACGAGCGCGACAGATTTCAAAATGTTGAAAACGTGGTCGCAACTTTGCAAGCTCGTAATTCCATCCCTAGTTGACCTATCTGGCTCAAATTTTGCCACCAAGTTTCCTATTTTCTTAGGTTTCTGGGGACAAAATTTCAGCTTGCTAATTACTGTAATACGGAAGTTATAAGGCAGGGTCGTTGGGGAGGTCTACGTGAGACACCCTGTATCTGTTTACAGACGGGCGGGGCCCTTGATTGGGGGCCCCTATTTCTATTTTACATTTTACGTCGATCTACGGGGGCCCCCGATGGGGGGCCCGGGCCCCGAATAGGACCAAAACAGCCGTAGCATGAAACATGAAGCCAATCAATACTGGCTGGCATAGTCTCTCTTCCCTTATGTAGTCTTGGTATACGTATAAAAGCGATGAGTCAACTGATGTTTTGTTTATATAATACTACGTTTCATTGTTAGGTACGTAAGTGTTGAACTGAACATAGTAGCACAACGATGGTACACCGTGATCGTATACGACTGACCCTTTTTGGTGGCAATATTATTATTTTCTTGGTCAGATTTACAGCAAATAAATAGCATACCGGACAGATAGCAAAATGACTTTATTGGGCCCGTTTGTTGCCACAATCGTGCAGTAGGTATGCGCAACCCAACCCGTCAAATACCTAATGGTCCCCTTTTCCAATACTGTGAGCTAATCCCTTTCCGTATTGAGTGGATTCTTTGCCAGCTTTTCGCGGACTACAGAGACAACATACCAAAAGCACTCGAAAATGAATTAGAGAAGCGCGCCCAGGGTCCCTGAAGTGCCGAACAAAAAGAAGAACCCTTTCTTTCGCTCTGTTCTACTTTTACGTACAGCTAAGCTGTACATATCACGTTATTCGCCTCGGGTATACTGATTCAAAATTTCAGGCAGGACAGCTCCTAACACAACAGCACATAATAAGAGAAAGCGCACACTTATTCGGCAAGGTTGCCAGGTCTCAAAATGCCATATTACTGTGGCGCAGAGGGTTCATTACTACGCAAGCACCATATTGAAATTTTGACACTGAAAATGCTGCCAGCTGAAGCCAAAAATCAGCTAAAGAGAAGATATGCTGAATCATGAAAAATTCGCAGATTTTGTGAAAAATATCACTTATTGGCGGAACATTTTATTGAAAAAATAGTGTGCGCTTTTCAAAATTTGGACCTCAAAATAGCCTAAAAACACAGTTCTAAAGAAATTTCCCATACAAACGGGTCTATACCAAAAATTACTACATTATTACTACGATTACTACAGCCTTCAGGTAGGTACCTACAAAAACTCAAAAATTACTACTTGTAGTAATATATTACTACACCTGGCAACCTTGTTATTCGGAGTTCATAAGCTCAGCTGCTTTGTTTTGCACACAACAAACACACACGAAGGCTTTACGAATGGCTTCACAGGTACAGGGTGTTTCCTTTGGATATATCATGTCGTTTTGGGCTATAACTTGGGAACCACAAGAGTTAAGAGGCTGAAATTTTTCCTGCAGATACCCAAGAATATGCCTAACCTTGTTTAAAAATTTAGTCCCAAAACTCCAATCTGAACATATGATATTGGTGCCTCAAGTTTCGACCACGAAAATCGCAAAGTTCTTGAATCAGAACTGGCGGTCAGAGTAAAACTTGTGGCATTTTCATCGTAGCGCTAGTCGACACCTGAAAACACCATGAGAATATTATTTTCCAGTTCTGGAAACGTTTTCAGTTTACTAAAACAAAGCCTGCTCTAGAGAAATCCAAAAAGGAATAGTTGGGAACCCAGACAGGGCGAACCACCAACTTGCGATTCAAAAACTTGCGATTTTCGTGGTCGAAACTTGAGGTACCAATATCTTATGTTCAGATTAGAGTTTTGGGACGAAATTTTTATACAAGGTTAGGCATATTCTTGGGTATCTGCAGGAAAAACATCAGCCTCTTAACTCTTGTCGTTCCCAAGTTATAGCCCCAAACGACATGATATATCCAAAGGAAACACCCTGTATGTTACTGTACGTACCTACATAGTTACGTATGTAGTTCTATGTAGCATCGTAAGGACAACCTACTTAGAAAAGACTATGACACCCATTGAAGGAGAAAGAGCAGTAGCAAGACATCAAATGGCAAGGACATACCGCACCAAATTCGCGAAATCACGGGGTAAACTCGATGATCGATCGGACCACGCAAAAAATCATCAGGGCGAAGGAATATGGAAGCTGAATATAGGAGCTTGTCGAGCCAATTTCATTGTGTTCTGGCCACTCAAGTTCGGGGTGTCTTTGCGCTCCGCCCAATACAGAATAATCTCCTGATCCGAGGGACAGGTTTTGCTGAAAACATCCGACTGGTAGCCATTGTCCAAATACCTCCAGAGGCTTCGGAGGTCCGTGGGAATCGAGTAGCCCTTCAACACTTCCGCAACGATCCGTATGTGGTGCAAACATGGCAAAACTCGGCAGTCCAAATGAGTCCACGTGTCACTGGTCAAAAGTCGGTGGCTATGTCCCTTTAGAAAGCTGTCCACGCGTCGTAACTCCGTTTCCAACGCTTTTGGTCCGTCTTTACTGACCTCTTTGATAAAGAAGCAGAATTTTGAAAAGAGATTCGCGGTTACTGTGTCTGCTTCGTCGTCGGAATATTCCAGCGAAGGTTGCGGAAATTTGACGTCGAGGAATTCCAGAATTTCGTCGGGTTGCTCCAGAATTTCTCCGTATTCCTCCGCGCCGTCCAATAGCACTAGTCCGGGAACGTGTCGGAGTCCCGCCTGCTTGAATTCCGGATGCGGTTTGGCGGGATTCACAGTTTTCACGTTGAAGCGCAGACGCGAATTAGGCGCTTCCGCTTTCAGAATCAGAGTCATGAATATTCGCTGACAGACCATGTCTCCACCATTGCGCATCCCATCCGATCCAGCTCTAACCCACAGATCGACTAGCAGCTGATTAGCAGTCATGACTGTCAGATCAGAGGACTTTGTGACCTAGGCATTTTATACACAGCAACCCAGTAACGTGAAAAGAATGTACTACCTACAGTATAAAATGCTATCGTAAATATTGTATTTCTTGCAATTTCAGAGATTTTCGTAGGCCGGGAAGGAAACGATGCTAGGCGATGTGTAAGTACTAGCTGTTTCACGAATATTATTATCCTACGTTCTAGACAGCAGTCGAAAGTTTGACGTCATGCGAAATTTAATGCGCGACCTTTCTTTCTACGTTTGCATGGTTGTATGAGATCTTCAACTCACTACCTATAGATTAGCAATCGAGAAACTGTGGAAAGATAGTGTCAAGTCAATCGAACACAAATATCAAAAGTTCATTAGAACAAGGACTTGACTTGATTAAAGGGGTTCGCCGTGGCGAAATCCAGCAGGTAAGGCTGCTATGCTGGGGTGATAGAGCAAATTCTAAGCTTTCATTTGATGTATATATTGTATGTTCGAAAATTGCTGGTTGCGCTGTTACAAGCTGTTGAAGTTTCTATTTAGTACAGGTCCAGTTCAGGGGCCAATTTTCGAGGTTTTTGGCTTGTATCTCTGGCGGGACGGCAGGTAGCCATGAGATCTGCACATGAACTTGCGTGGTTTGCGCCGATCTATCTCATGGTACCTTGCTTTTCAATTTCTCTCTACATTGATGAAGTTATAGCAAAATGCTTCGAATTTTAGTGCTGTCCACAACGGAGTGGACACCACTAAAATTCGAAGCATTTTGCTTATAACTTCATCAATTCTCACTAAAAATAGAAAAGCAAGGTACCATGAGATAGATCGGCGGAAACCACGCAAGTTCATGTGCAGATCTCATGGCTACCTGCCGTCCCGCCAGAGATACAAGCCAAAAACCTCGAAAATTGGCCCCTGAACTGGACCTGTACTAAACAGAAACTTCAACAGCTTGTAACAGCGCAACCAGCGATTTTCGAACATACAATATATACATCAAATGAAAGCTTAGAACTTGCTCTATCACCCCAGCATAGCAGCCTTACCTGCTGGATTTCGCCACGGCGAACCCCTTTAAAGATAGACGCAGGGAGCATACATATAAGTAGTAGGCCTACATACTACATAGCATAGGAAAACGTACGTACTAAAGTATACATGGCGGCAACGACAGTCGTTCATGATCAAAATGTCCAGTTCATCTGTATACGAATTCTAGTTCTCAGAATATGGCATATTATTTCAGAGCGACTTTATTTGCTAATGAAGCAAATTCTTGGACGCAGAAAATGATTCGCTCGTAGCAGTAGAGTTGAAGAGTTGCTACCAAGGAGCTCCTCCGAAGCTCTTTCTTCAGCTATTGCTTCACTGCTTGTATCTAACGCTACATCTATAGTGCCACTTTGTTATAGGTTTTATTTACGACACAGACATCTAAAAAGTACCAAAAGGCCTCTAGAAGTCCATGTTTACGGTAACTACCGCGTACTCCTAAAGTCACGAAAAAGTTTCGGCCTACATGGCAAAAGTGGATTTGCGAAAACGACGACACCCGTTGGAATTCCGCATTATCTGTGTAAATTTGATTAAAGACTGCGTTGTAGAGCGCTTCTCTGGAAATGCACCATACGCACCTTTTTTATGGTCCAGAAGCTGTTTTCCAAACATATTGAGACTTCCGCATTACGTTCCTGACCAGTTTAAAATTTAACCCCTTCTGTATGCTGAGATATGGCGCTGGTAGGCCCAAATTGCCGCCTTTGTGCCAGCCACTTTTTTCAAAAGTTCTCAACATCATTCTACTCCATTTTCTTTGCTGATTTCGGTTTGGGGCATGCCCCTTCGATATCTTGATGAATATACCATAAAAATTGACGAAAATGATCAAATTAGCAAAAATTACCTCTTTTTGGGCTATATCATGGCATATTCATCAAAATATCGAAGGGGCATGCCCCAAATCGAAATCTGCGAAGAAAATGGAGTAGAATGATGCTAAGAACTTTTGGAAAAAGTGGCTGGCACAAAGGGGGCAATTTGGGCCTACCAGCGCCATATCTCAGCACACAGGAAGGGTTAAATTTTAAAATGGTCAGCAACGTAATGCGGAAGTCTCAATATGTTTGGAAAACAGCTTCTGGACCATAAAAAAGGTGCGTATGGTGCATTTCCAGAGAAGCGCTCTACAACGCAGTCTTCAATCAATTTACACAGAGAGTAAGTGCTAAGTGCTGCGTAGACTTCTAAAAACGGGCACTTACTGAGGCGGACTGGTCACTTCGGCACTTACTGGCCCAAAGTATAGTCACCGACACGATCAAGAGCGTGCTTGACAATTTTGGCGCTCCCGTGGCATTTTAGTAAATCTGGCATTTCTATACAAGAATAGCAACCGGCTTTTCGACCCTTTTTCAAAGCCGGTTGCTATTCTTGTATAGAAATGCCAGAATACAGTATTGAGTGGTGCCTGACTGAGCGCTATAGGTGCTGTGGAATACTGAATAAGTGCTGCATAGAATACTGAAATCGGGCACTTACGGAGACAGACTGGTCGCTTTTGTACTTACTGGTTCAGGCTTAGGCTTAGGCTGAGGCTTAGGCTGAGGCTTAGGCTAGGCTTACGATGAGGCTCAAGCTGAGGCTTAGGCTGAGGCCTACCTCTCTGCATTCAATACCTAAGCCTAAGCCTCAGCCTAAACCTAACCCTCAGCCTAAGCCTCAGCCTAAGCCTAAGCCAGTAAGTGCCGAAGTGACTGGTCCGTCTCAGTAAGTGCCCGATTTTAGCTTTCTATGCAGCACTTATTCAGTATTCCATGTCACCTAGCGCTCAGTAAGTGCTGAATTGACCGTCCGCCTCAGTAAGTGCCCGTTTTCTACGCAGCACTTAGCACTTAGCACTTACGGAATTCCAACGGGTAACGACGACGATGATGATGATCATGGAGGGCGATGATGGATGTTTATTTGTGAGAAGAGTGAGGGGTATGTCTTGGAATTGTTTTACATTTCAGGTCTCATCGTCACGTACGCAATAGGCAAATCCTGTTTCTTCTACCGACTGCAATCTTCCTGTCGTCTTTCATCCTAGTCTATGCAAAATGCCTTTCGGAAGGAGTAGCAGTTCTCGACGGAAGAAGAAGACGCCGGAAATTTCGGCGCCAATGAATTTCGAGCATCGCATTCACGCGGGATTTGACGCGCGTTCCGGATCCTACACTGGTCTGCCACGTCAATGGCAGTCTCTGATAGGAATTTCTGAGAAACCTCGGCCGATTGGCGGACACAGCATAAGGCCTAAGCCTATTTGCGATGCCAGCGCTATAACTCAGGTGGAACTGCGAGATCTGAAGACGATTGTACGTGGGGATTCCTACAGGGGAGAAAGCTTAGATTACTATGCTAACAGCAGTGGCAGGAGGATGGAAGGCAGAGTGCTGGAGAATGGGCCCAGTGCCAATATGCCGTCTTCCGTGGCTAGAAGCAATAGTTTGCGACAGGAAACGCCTGGAGGTGAGGAGGAAGAACAAGAAATCTTTCTTTACTCATTGATATATGTAGCCTACTCATTGGTTCAAGGAAAGCGAAGCTGGGCCATATCGGTTATTATTTGTTCAAGAAATTAGGTACGTGCAATGCTTTCCTTGACCGGTATGATCCTACTACTATGATCCTACGCACGCCTATCCCCCCCCCCGATGCATAGCCATTTTATCAAACCTCACACGTTTGTATGATAAATACAACACCGTATTTTCTGGTGCATAGCTCAGAATGCGTAGCCCCATGTTGGCGAAACAAGAAATGTTCACTGCGTAATAGCCCCATGTGTTAGGAATGCACGTAGGCACATACGATGGAACATCACCAACGACGATGTAGGCGAAGCTTGTATTGTTGTTGCAGGCTATGCTTTGTCTACTGCGAGAAGCGGCGCGTCGACCAATCTCGAGGGAATTGCGGAGAACGGACGCCTCCCCCATCGCATCTCTCCCTTCCCCCTCTCCTCTTCCACCTCCCCCGTCTCCCCCAACAACAACAGCGGCGCTTTCTTCCCTTCCCAGCTGCCTCGCTCCGTCTCCAACCCCGCCTACGCTCCCCTGCCCGGCCCTGAACCCCAGGACAGCGGTAATCCCACTGCAGCAGCAGGCGGCGGCTTCCAGCTCGCAGAGCAGCGCTCGTCTCCTCCGGTGGGGCCTTCGTGGTATCGCTCGGAGCAGCAGAAGTCCCCCTCCACTACGCAAGGCATCGACTTTGTCAGGAACCCACCAGAGCCCGCCGCCTACCAACCTACCATGCCTAAGGCTGGTATTCTCAAAACTAGCAAACCGCCGCAGCAGCAGTATGGAAATCATGTGATGATTAGTGGCCAGAGTGGGAGTGGAGGGGTGGGTAGGATGGCGACATTTGAGTCTCCGCAAAAAGAGCAAGAGCCACAACAGGCCGCAGGCACGCCGCAAAGACTCTCGCATGAGCAGGTGACGCTCAACGACCACATGATCACGCGTTGCTAGCTGCGCGACATGCAATAGTTTCTAATTTCTTCTTCTCTGTTCAGTTCTCTTAACATCTACCACAATGTTTTGCCGCAATGGACACTGATTGTGTACATGCAACTGATGTCGGCGAGCTACATGACAACCGTCTCGTTCGTTTGACATCAGTTTGTTTGTACAACCTACCAGTTGTGTCTTTTCTTATGACCTTGCGGTGGGTGTTAAGGGAGAGTGTCTGTTTGCACTGTGTGCTGTTCCAGTTTCGTGCTGCTCTGCAAATGGTTGTGAATCCTGGGGATCCGCGCGGCGACTTGACTGACTTCTTGAAGATCGGCGAAGGATCCACTGGTATCGTGTGCACTGCCCTGCAGACCAGTACGAGACAGCGCGTGGCAGTGAAGAAAATGGATCTGCGCAAGCAGCAACGCAGGGAACTTCTCTTCAATGAGGTAGCCTATTCCTTTTCGGTTCAGCAGATGAATGACTGCTGCTTCTCATGTACGTATGTACGTTCAGTACGCACAGCGTAGGAATGTGTGCACGGCTGCAGGATTTGACTGTGCTGTGTATGATATTGTACAGGTGGTAATAATGCGCGACTATCATCATCCGAATATAGTGGAGATGTACAAGTCGTACCTGGTGGAGGATGAGCTGTGGGTGGTGATGGAGTACTTGGAGGGCGGGGCGCTGACGGACATCGTGACCAACAGTCGTATGGACGAAGTGTGCATCGCCAGCGTGTGTCTGCAGTGCCTGGAGGCGCTGTCCTTTCTGCACGCTCAGGGCGTCATACACCGCGACATCAAGTCCGACTCCATCTTGCTGGCGGCGGACGGGAGGGTGAAGCTGAGCGATTTCGGCTTCTGTGCTCAGATCTCCGCGGAGGTGCCCAGGCGCAGAAGCCTCGTCGGCACTCCCTACTGGATGAGCCCCGAAGTCATCTCCAGGCTCTCCTACGGCACAGAGGTACCTATCCTCCACCTACTTACTCTCTACTACGAATTTATGCATACCGTATTTACCCGGGGCTATGCAAAAATTGAGAGGTTCTATATGGGGCTATGCATGGGGGGGGGGGCAATGCATGGGACATTTTTTATGTTTTTGACAGGTATGCACGGAGGCATATTTTTCAGGTCAAAAGCACATGTTTTAGGACATAATTGAGGTCAAAAACACGGTTATTCTAGTACAATACACAACCAAGCAGGCTTATAGGCATCTTAGCTTGGTGTGGGAGTGGCTATGGGTAGCTTATGACCAGCTAATGTAGGTAGGTTCAGGTACTGTACAGTACATACGGGGGTATGCATAGGGGGGGGGGGGGGCTATGCACAGGTAAATACGGTATCTATTGCAGCCGCTGTACGTAGAGCAGCAGTGCTCACGCATGTACTGTGTATGTACACATCGTATTATGACCAATAATGTTTTTTTCTTACGTGCTTGATTTGATACTAACCTGTTTCCTGTACAAAGTGGTATGTACTTTACGTATTCCAAATCTAAGCTGAATTGAAGCTGAATTGGCGAGGACATAGGCATGCGTAAACACAAACAGGGCCAGTGCATTGACTGTTGCAGGCGGATATGTGGAGCTTGGGGGTGATGGTGATGGAGATGGCGGAGGGGGAGCCGCCCTACTTCGCCGACCCTCCACTCATCGCCATGCGACGCATCAGAGACCTGGATCCGCCGCAACTGCGCAATCCGGACGCCTACTCCCGCGAGTTCCGCGACTTCCTCGCCAGAATGATGGAGAGAGAGCCGAGCAGAAGAGCCACCGCCAAGGAACTCCTCGCTCACCCCTTCCTCCGCATCGCCAGAGAGCCCAGAGTCATCCTGCCTCTCATGAGAGGAGCTGGCGCCTCCCTCAATCACTGAGCATCATTCAGAAGGAAGAGGCACTAGCCTTACCCTGTAGCAGTGTGCAGTGTTGTCCAGCTGTCTCCCCACATCGCCCTTTGCAGTATTTATTTATCTTTTTCGCCGCCGCTCTTATTCCTTCGTCACTGCGCACTGCTAAAGGGTAAGCTATATAGTCGGTTCATTGGGAGAATGCGGAGATTTTTGAAGTAGCGCAAGGCTCTTTCTTTCACATGAATTTGCGTGATCATTTCCATGCAAGTTTGACATGCAAGTGCAAGTCTTCCTTGACGTTAAAATTTTTCGCCTTCTCTTTCTGAGCGAACTATGGGGGAGAGGAGAGGTTCTTGAGGGAGTAAGCGTGAGGAAATGTAAAACAAATAGAGCCCGCTTATATGTTTGTTTTAAAAATGAGGAAGAATTGAGAAGCTCATCCTTGTGGTTATGCAATTTGTACGTTAGCTGTTGGCGTTTTCCGCAGTACTACTACTGTACACTTCAATACTACCTACTATAGGTACTTCGTAAAGTGAATGTACTATAATGTAGGCACATGACTTATTATACGTACTGTGTTTGCACTAAACCTGTATGTATGTAATGACGAGTATCCTCTGCCGACAAAAATATGACCAGACTGTTTCTGCGCTCTATCGGTCTGCTTTTTGTTTTGTGATGTGCGTCGTAGCAATGAGTATTCAACAGTGTGTTGTTGATGGGGTCAAAGTTGTGCGGTGAAGCATGTGCCTTTTTCAAATTTCTCTTAGTTAGGAATGCGATGTTCTCTTTCACTTCCGTCTGATTCCATTGTAGTGGAAAGTTTATCGTGTCTTCGTTCTTTACTTTATCTACGAAAGTACATGTACTGCTTGTTACCTACGTTGGTCTTTACGTCTATAATAGGTACTTATGCCATACGCAAAGATTTTGGATGTTTTTCTTTGGCCGTGTTGTTCGTATGCTTGTAACGGTAGCCCGAGTAAGCGCACGTAGTAATTTCGGGAGGCTGATTCAGGGTAGGAACAGAGGCAAGACCAGTTAGGACAGCTTGGGTTGTGGAATTTTAACTGAGGGACCAAAATCTATAGGAACACATAAAAATATTTGAGACCATTATCTCTGTGCACGACTCTTTGTGTTGCATTGTTCTTTGCTAAGATTCTGAATTATGAATATTCGACGTTTTGCTTGTGCTTTCTTATTTGGCTTCTCTCTGTCATTATGTATTCTTGGTCCTAGCTCTTCCGCATATTTTGATGCTGCAGTACTATCCAATGGTGCAGGACTATATAGGTTGTATGTTGAGCGATTTTAACATTGTTGACGTTTGGCTGTATTTTGAAAGGAGGCATGGCGTCACATTCTGCGTTTTATCTGATCTTGATCTTATGTTATTCTTTTGTCACATCTAAATGCGTGCAACGTAATATTACATTCATAGCCTAGGCGCACAAGGTGGTGTGTATCTCATCTCTGGAATTGTGTCAGTATTGTGTTGCGGTTTATTCTGATCCATGCTGCTCTTTACTATTGCTGCTAAGTGATACAGTAAACTTTTTTGGCTTCTTTCAGACGCTTTGCTGCTCTGAACATGGTTAATTTTTACCAGTTCAAAATACTTATTTTTTTGTGTGCTGTGCTACGTGCTTTTTGCTGGACATGTCATTGTTCTAGATTGCTCATATCTGTACATACTCCTACCTAGCCACTGGACTGGACGAGATCTCTGTTGCTCATGTGCTCATTTCAATCATGAGTTTGTCACAGTTTTTCTTTGACGGGCGAAGCGGGAAACCAGGAGGCAGCAAAGTTCAGGTAAGCGTACTGGATGCCAGTACACAGTTTTAAGACCGGGACACCGCCCATGTCATTTAGTTTTTAGTTGTCCATGCCTTACTATATGCGTATGCGAAGAGTTCTGAAGTCGCTGAAGGCTTGCGCAAATGGCACAAAACTGCGTGGAATTTTTCGTGCATTTCACGCAAAAACGTATTGCGCATGTCAAGACAGCTCCGCATACTCTTAACCAGCTCCGTAATGCTACCCTCGGGTCAATAGTCAATAAATCAATAATATTCTCTTTTTCCGCTGAGCGCTTTTTTCGTTTCCGGGTGACCTGCGGGTCAGAGCATTACGGAGCTGGTTAATCGTCAGACTAGCCGAACTGGTGTCAAGCTAGTACTGGGTGTAGTGTAGTAATACCCTAGGGACCCATTCACATACCCTTTCATACCACGTATGGAAATGTGCATATGATATGAATGTACACACTTGAAACGAAACAGGGTCGTAGTCCAAGGTTACTTTTCAAGCTAATGGGTATTTGATTGAGTTCTCTTTCCCAGTCGAGTAGTGTTCCTTTTCCGCTCTTTTGTAATAGCGCATAGGCTGGTTCCACGTAAGCCGCGTTCATCTTCCAAACCTTGTGCGGTGACGTTGCTTGTTTGTGTGCTGTCTGTCAGATGCAACTGTCGAAGCGCGAAGAGGTGATTCGTGCAGCGCAGGAGGAGCGGCGAGAGCGGCAGATGCAGCGAGAGCAGGAAGCCGGCGCCGTCTGCATACAGGCGCATTTCCGCTCCTATCGTCTGCGTGTGGGAGTGCGCGCTCGCTTCAGACGACTCTTCGACGACACGGCTTCCAAGATCACCATGCAGCAGCGGCTAGGAGGCGCCAGTGGAGCCGAGGACGGAGTGCTGAAGCTGCAGTTGCACAGACTGTCCATTGCCTTCTGTGCACAGGAGGACGCCGAAAGATTGGTAAGGAAGTATGTACCGTACGTGCAAGTAACTTACGTACATGTACCGTATTTTTGGGTGTATAGCCCCATGGGGCTATACAAAAATCGAGAGGTCTGATGGGGGGTTATACAATGGGGGGGGGGTGTTTTTGAGAGGTGTGTAGAGGCATGTTTTTGAGGTCAAAAGTATGTGTTTTAGGGCATAATCGTGGTCAAAACAGGGTTATTCTAGTACAAGACATGCTCAGCTAAGCTAATAGGCATAGTAACTTGGTGTAGGAGTAGCTATAGCTACCTTATGACCAGCTTAAATAGGTAGGCTAGGCACCTTACAGTACATGGGGGGTTATACACCAGGGGGGGGATATACACTGGGCAAAATTTATGTTTTGCCAATGGGGGTTATACACTGGGGGGGATATACAATGGGGGGATATACACCCAAAAATACGGTATGCTTAGTTCAAGGAAAGACGCTGATGTATTCAGCTGGAGCAAGTGTTTTATGGTGTGCTGACGCTTGAAGCGCTTACTGGAAAGGAGAGTGCAAACTGGCGTTGTGTTGCTCTCAGGTGTGGTTGTGTCAGCAGCTGCTGGTAGTGCTGCAGTCTTCGCGTATGTCGGGCTGCGTGGTCCCTCTGCCGTTCGTCTTCTCTTCCGCTGGCCAACTGCGTCGCTTCCTCGGTCTCTGTCTGGCCGCCTTGCGCCAGTTGGCTCCTCGTCTGCAGGTGGGCTTCGGCCCGCCCCTGCGTCTCGTCCAATTGCTCGCCTTCCAGCCCCTCTCCGCGCACCAATCAGCGAGCTCCGAGGAGGACGAGAAGACGCTGCGCAACCTGGTGGCCGTCGGCAGATACTTTGACACCTTGCGACAGCTACTGGAAGCTCGAGTTTCGCGCGCAGACCGCGAGATGGCGCCGTCGCCGCTGGCTCAGAGTTTGCTGGAGTCGCTTTTGCTCCCACTCAGGCTTATGGGTGCAAGCGGAAGTGACGGATACGTCATGGGAGCGGAAACAAGGTACAGCAAAACAGCGCTAGCTGAGAAAGAAGTGTATGCTCGTTCTCTGTGTACGTACACGCTAGTATGTACAGGTACGTATGTCCACCTACGCATACGCGGTACTGCATTATCGTGTATACGTACACAAATCGCTCACCTTTGATGACCGTGCTACATTTGCTTGTATGTATTATTCTGTTGAATTTTCTAGGCGTCAGATCCTGTGCTGTATGTACGAGGCTCTTCTGGCTCCTCCCCCTAGTCGTCAACTGGCCACTCTTGTTCTACCAAGATTAGCCAATCAGGGCCAAGGAGGAGTTTGGTTCTCTCTCTGCGAGCTCGGTGACGTCATCATATCCGCTGGAGCAGCAGCAAGACGGGATTTGGAGCAGGATGAGTCCTATCCTCCGTTCGTCGTCTATGCATTCTTGTATCTGTGCAATGCATCCATAACTCTTGGTGAGACCTGTTTGTATCTTGTATACGTCCGTACTATGGTTATCGTTCACTAGCTAAACACTTCATTCACATTCGGGCCTCAGTCTGAGGCCCCGGAGCTTTTTTGCGCGCGAAAGTGTTTGGGTATTGTTTTGCAAGCTTTCTTGGTTCAGACGGTGAGCCGAGGGATGGCCTACTGACGATTCTTAGTCGTCTGTTACCGAGTTTATTACGGGTGATGCCGTCCAACGGTGCGGGGAGCAGACGGGAGGAGGAAGAGGAGGGCGACCGAATGGACACTACAACCACCAGCGCTTTCCTTCTCTCCTACCAACAGTCCGCACAGCTGGATTGGCCAGAGAGCAACGAGGTGCGTCTACGCTTTGATAAGTTATAGTCTGGCCAGTAAGGGTTGGCTATGGCTATCAAGGCGCGTTGCATAAAATGGATTCACAAATGCGGATTTCTGACCATACTTCGCGTACAAACTACGGTACACAGGACGACTTGAGTCCCGTAGCAAACTCTTTCTGGCCAGACTATAGCAGCCGTTTTGTAGTGGTGCGGGTTGTGTGAAGTGAATGTGTCCTCGTGGTTTGTAGGAGCAGCAGCGGTGGATGCTGTCGGGCGTGGCTCGGTTGTTGGCGTCTGCTCAGCTGCTGGATCTGATGCTGGAGGCGGGGAATGACCCGATGGCCGCGGAGTCTGTGGTCCGCGCCCTGGCCCATCTCTCACACGTCAGCCTCCGCTTGCGCCAACTCACCACCGTCGACTCATCGTAACCACATAAGCCGACAACATACAGGCCAATTTACTCGCACCGAGTACATCTGACAAAGGAGCCGACGAGTGCGGTCGGACTGTACTGTACTCGCGATTGCTAACCAGTCGAACCGTGTGCATGCGTACTTTTACTCGCACCGAGCATCTTCTCATCAGAACGGTACAGTAGCAGCGACCAACTCGCACCTTTTACGAGAAAGTAACCGCTCATGTGAACGCGCGTGTGTATGTGACGAGAAGATGCTCGGTGTGAGTAAAAGTACTCACACGGTCAGACTGCTTAGCAGGTGGGAGTTCAAGTCGGACTGTACTCATCGGCTCTTATGTTTGAACACTAAGTGTCAATATGCTCGGTATGAGTAAGTTGTCCTGTATGTTGTCGGATATGCATCTGTGCTTCCGCTGAGCGAGACGGCTCTTCTGGAGTTGCTTTGCACTGTGTTGTGTTTCAGACTCATTCATTCTCTTTCCTTCCGCGGTCCCTTTCTGAGGCAGCTGTGGACACTTGTTCTGCAGTGCAAAACACCCACTATGCTCGGGTATGTACTTGACGTGAGAAATTTTATACGTCGAATCAAAGAACTTATGTACCTACTTATAGTTTACCTGCTACATGCATCTCTGTGTGTCGTGTGTGTAGAGGTGCGAAAATGCTGCTGGAGTTGCTGCAACAGGGGTTGCCACTGAGTCGGCCTGAGCGTAGAAAGATCGTGCCTCTTCTCTCGCTCTTCTGCTCTCTCTTCCGCAATCTCCTCCTGGCTGTCCATGATTCAGAGTTCTACGATGAACGACAGCCACTGGGTAAGCCACAACATACAGTCTATGCGCTTAGTACATAGGTAGTTACATACTGTACGTACACTGTTTATGGTTACTGCTCCTCCATGGTTATCTATCTCTACGGGACGCGATCATTCTGCTATTGTGCTTGTTCGTTGCAGAAAGTCTGGTTCCGTTCGGTCGGAAGGACATGCGCTATATCTGCGTGATGATTCGGAATCTGGCTCTGGGTCTGATCGATTTGGCGTTTCCGGAGTCGAAGCCGTCCTTGGCTGGCTCCTACAGAGAGGCTGTGAGTCGGATGCGCGCCGGTCCCCATTCCACCCTTTCAGCTGAGACTCAGGATGACGAAGGTGGAGGCGAATGGGCTGCCTTATTCGATGTGAGCATCTACATCTGTGTAGAGTAGCTGCAACTTTTTGGAAGACGGAAAACCGATCGAGAATGCGTCGGGTAATGCTAAATACGTCAGTACTGAACAGGGAGAGAGGGAGAGAGGAAGAAAAATCATGGCGCGACGAGCGGCGATGACAAGATTAAGTGGAAAGCTCAACCCAAGGAGTGACCAGAGAAAACAGACGCCTCTCCTCCGTCTTCCAGAAACTTGAGGCTGCTATATGCACTGCGCTTGCGGCACAACTAACGTGTGGCCGTGCCGAGTACTCAGCTATGTACTGTACTGTACTGTACGCGTGCACTGCACGTGAAAGCGTGGAGGTGTGTGTTGTCATCAGGTGGTTGTGAAGCTGTTGATTCTGTTGCACGAGAGAGATGCGCGTCTGGGCTTTTGCGACGAGAAGTTCTGGTCCTGTCACAGTCGAGTCACCATCAGCCAAAAGAAGGTTATACATTTCGTACAAAGTTGCGCAGTTATGCTTACATTATTGAGGAATGTTTGCGAGTTATTGTCTTTCACTTCCGCAGATGTTCAAAAGCAGTCGACGTCATCAAACTCGGGCTTTTTCTAACATGGCGGAACTGTGGAGTCGCGTGGATTTGGATGAAGAAGATCGATGGACGGTGTTGTCCGCGACGGAACTGCGCAATCTCACCATCCTGCGTCAAATCCCATTCGTCGTTCCTTTCGAAACGCGCGTCCAGGTACCACTGATATGTACACCTCCGGTATGCAAACTTAAAAAATTGATGTTTCACTCTGCGATCACTTCGTTTGGAGCCAGAACAAGCGTCGGTATTTACCCACAGTTTTTTGGTGCGTACCGAATTCTGCCCCTATTCCTTATGAAAGGTGGCGGAATTTTAGGACCTTTTTGAAAAAGTGGCCAGTGCTTGCTTGACCGCTGATCCTTTTGTATCAGATATTACAAGATTTGATCATGACGGATAAGCACGAGAGCGGGAGAGACGCCGGAGCTTGGGAGGCGATGGGACATGGGGCTATTCACGTTCGAGTTAGACGGACGCATCTGTACGAGGACTCGCTGGATCGGCTCTCCTTGGAAAACGGTATCTGCCATCCTTGGTTTCTTCATACTGTCCTTGATACGCTCCTTGTTGATACTCTAACAAGTGAAGGTATGTACGTCGATTCTGCGTCGTCTGGGAGTCACGTTTACTGTGTTATGTGTTATTCAGTACTGTGTTATGTATTGATTGTAGAGCCGAATCTGAAGCCGTCCATTCGAGTGCAGTTGGCGAATTGGGCTGGACTGGAGGAGGCTGGGGTGGACGGGGGTGGGATATTCCGCGAGTGGATCGGAGAGCTGCTTCGCGCCGGATTCGATCCAGCCCGCGGCCTCTTCACCGCTACGCCACACGAGGGCCTCCTCTATCCCAATCCACTGGCCTTGGCCGCATACCCCGACGACTACAGTCGACACTACTACTTCTTGGGAAGGATGTTGGGAAAGGTACGGCGGAGCAGTCTTCGCATTTAATTCAGCAGGACAGGGCTATTGAGGAGTCTCACGTCAGGAGGTAGCAACTGAGGGTTAGACTAAACATTCAACGGCGGGGGATTGACTATACAGGGTGTGAACATGAATGACCATGAACATGATTGATTTGCCTGGATTATCAAAGTAAAAGCGAGCGAGCGAGCGAATGACGTGGGTGATATACCGTATTTACCGGTGCATAACTCCCCCCCCCCCTCCCCAATGCATAGCCCAATATTGGCAAAACATAAAAAATGCCCAATGCATACCCTCCCCCCATGCATACCCCCATATGTACAGTACAGTACCTGAACCTACCTATGAAAGCTGGTCATATGGTACCCATAGCCACTCCCACACCAAGCTAAGATGCCTATGAGCCTGCTTGGGGGTGTGTTGTATTAGAATAACCCTGTTTTGACCTCAATTATGCCCTAAAACACGTGCTTTTGTCCTAAAAAATATGCCTCTGCGCATCTCTCAAAAACATAAAAATGCCCCATGCATAACCCCCCAATGCATAACCCCCCATGCATAACCCCCCCCATGCATAGCCCCATATGGGACCTCTCAATTTATGGGGCTATGCACCGGTAAATACGGTCCGTGGGTATGGTTGTTGGCGCCCGCACAGTCCTCTTGGAGTTAGAGCAATTTTGAAGTTGGGTAGGTGGTTCAATTCCCGGTAGCCCACTTGCTCCCCCATTCTTCCCTATGTCCTGCTGTTTCAGTTGCTTTATGAGAATCAGTTGGCTGAGCTTCGTTTCGCCAGCTTCTTCCTGTGCAAGCTGCTTGGCAAGTCCAGTGAGAACGTGGACATTCATCACCTAAAGTCGTTGGATCCAGTGCTTTACAAGTAATGCGCAGTCTGACTGAATTCTGCTAAGTACAGTACTGCCTTGCCTAGCCTACGTACGTACGTACGTAACTTTGGTAATATTTTTGTTGTAGCAATATGTTGTGGTTGAAGTTGGACAAGAATGATGCGCGACAATATCAATTGGACTTTAGCGTTCTGGTCAATCAGTTGGGCACTACCAAGGTACGGTATGCGTTTGTACATAGTAGCAAGAGTATACTTGATAGTGGTTGGTACTGCTCCTTGAGCGTTGTTATGGAAGACGGTTGTTTGCTGCTGCAGAAAATTGAGTTGAAGCCGAACGGAGCGAATATTCTGGTGGATAACGCCAACAAGATTCAGTACTTGCATTTAGTGGCGGACTACTATCTCAATCGTCAGGTGAAGCTGCATAAAGGCTGCAATTTGATGCGCTAAATGCTTTTAGCGGTTGCACATGAACCGAACACACCACTGAAACTGCATGGTCTATGATGTCAAAGTAGCAGGAATTACTTCGTTGTGGGTACTACCAGGACTCCATAATAGAGGACTGTGAATCTGTGAGCAAAAGTCGTGCACAGAGCTACGCCCGATAAGAGCAAAAAGCGTCCCCCAACTGGGACCCCCGTCCCCCACTTGGGGGACGCCTTTTATCAGGTTGGAGACGAAACGCATAAAGCGCCCACCAAAAAGAAACGATGCGAACACTCAAAAGACGTTGGGTGGGCATCCCATGGCGTCCCCCACTTGGGGGGACGGCGTCCCCCAGTTGGGGGACGGGGGTCCCAGTTGGGAGACGCTTATGGCTCTTATCGGGCGTAGCTCTGTGCACGACTTTTGCTCACAGATTCACAGTCCTCTATTATGGAGTCCTGGTACTACGTATGTACGTACGTGTAGAATGTTTTGTGTGTGTTTTTGTCTATGACAGATTCGTGAGCAGACGCGGGCGTTTCTGAACGGTCTGTCGGAACTGATCGATTTGGATTGGCTGGGCATGTTCGATCATCGCGAGCTTCAGATTCTCATCTCCGGCGCCGACGTCGACGTAGACATCGCAGACATGATGCAACACACCACTTACTCCGGTACACACACACTACCTAACAGTTCTCTTTGTATACATACATAACATAGTACTTTATATTTAGCACACCACCTATTCAGTGATTCTCGCTGACTCACTCTGCTCTGCTTATTATCCACGGATATGACACTATTGATTATCGCACAGTGCACTGCATACATTTTCCATGAGGCTGCGTCGTATTGCGGAGCGCTTTGACTGGTGTTGACGACATAAGCTGGTTGCATTGTAGCTAATGTGGGCAGTCAAGACGATACTATCCTCTGGTTCTGGGAGATTGTACGCGAGATGAGCACTGAGCAGAAGCGCAAGTTGCTCAAATTTATCACCAGCTGCTCGCGACCTCCGCTTCTAGGATTCAAAGTATGTTGCAAGGACGTCACGTATGATGTATGTACGTACATAGGTATAGCTAGTGACAGATTGCTGCTACCGCTTAGCCTGATATTTCACATTCAAATATCTGAGCAGTTTACATGTATGCATGGTTTGGTTTGGCTGCAGGATTTGTATCCGAAGATCAACATCTATGTGGTGCCAGAAAAGGATCGACTACCGACGGCTGCTACCTGCATGAACTTGTTGAAACTGCCCAAATATGAAGATAAACAGACGCTGAAGAAGAAATTGCTCTATGCCATTGAACAAGGCGAGGGATTTGAGCTCAGTTAATGCTTGACTTTTCCACTTGGAATACGAGTACGTAGCCTACTGTGTGTATGTACAGTCCGTAAGAAGTACGCATTCTGGCGCTTGTGGTTAATATCGGCCAATACAGCCCTTTGAGAATACTGAAAATAACTGCTAGTACTAACTGATGCCATTTGATGGTGAACTTGAGGGGTGAGATAGATAAGACACTTCCTTCCGTATTTTCCGGTGTATAGCTCTCCTCCATAATGTACGTAACCCCCTTGGTGCATACGCTCAGTGGCAAAACGACAAAAGAGTCTGCCCTTATGAACCCTCATCTACCGTAAGGTAAAGCCCCATCTTTTTGTATAGCGCTGGGAGCTATACACCGGTAAAATGCGGTAGGTAAAAAAGCTATTGACTGGTCGTCTGTTTCTGTGTTACTGTACGCTTCCCGGTATTTCAGCTCTATCGCAGTGTTATTGTTTTGCGTTCAGTATGATGAACACAATAAATATCATCGAAATCTATCGTAACCGAGAGCAATAAAGAAAATGTGGGTGCCGGAATAAGAGCTTTGTTGTTGAGATTCAAACAGACGTTTCGATAGCCTGGAAGCGCTGAAGATAATTCACAATATGATCATAGCCCATCTGTTGAGCCAATTCCATCGGAGTTTCACCGGCCTGCAAAGAACAAGCAGGACAAAATCTCGTATCTGTACATACAATAGCTGGTGTGCTGCAGGTAGGTAGGTACATTATCATACTGCGCATTAGTACTTTGTTGCGTAGTAGAGGAACCGCTCTATACTGAATGAGCAATTTCACCACTGGCATATGCCCGAACAAGCAGGCCGCGTGAAGTGGACTTTCGCCATTCTACATAGACATAATCACAGTTGTAATGCTAAGTTTGTTCAATTTTGGCGTGGGCGCTACCCTGAGCAGTCCCAGTCTGGGTTTCCGTTGCAGCAACTCCTCCACCACTGCTGCATGGCCCTTGTGAGCGGCTTTGAAGAGCGGAGTGGCTCCGTCTTCCCTCGCGCAGTCCACATCCGCGCCTCTTCTCATCAACTCTCGCACCACGTCCGCGTGTCCACATTGGCTGGCGATCCACAAAGCACTCGCACCGTCCTATCAAAAGTTATTGGAGCGGTCAGTAGTCAGTGGAGATGGACCCTGAGCTATACATACACGGGTGTACGTATTTATTTACGTACGTCTCTCCTGTGGTGCAGGTGGGCGCCTTTAGAGAGTAGGAAGCGAACGAGAGAAAGGTGGCCGTTTTGAGCGGCGAGGAAAAGCGGAGTAGCGCCATCCATCATAACTTTGTCCGGCTTCGCCCCGTATCTAACCAACAGATGCGCGATATCCATTCGACCAAATTGGGATGCCACGAAGAGAACTGTGGCACCATCCTGTCAACAGGTATTTTTAGCCATGTATTTTTAGAACTTGAAGCACTGCAAGTTGAAATTGTCAATAATACAGTAGTTTGTGGACACGGGCTGTAGAATCCATACAAATTACAAAACCACAGCCTATCAGTTACGTTGTTCTCCAGGTTGACCGCAGCCCCAGCTTGAACGAGATGTTCTGCTACTGCAAAATGACCGCTTTGTGTGGCGAAAAACAAGGCAGAAGAACCGGACTAGAAAGAAGACCATCAGAATAATATTGAATGTCAAATTGACAATAGTAGCGGCCATGATTATGAACAGTACATACGTAGTTGTGCCCGCCCGCCTACGTTGTGATATATTTATAGCCTTTACCTCCCGTTGAGCATTGATTTCAGCACCTTCAGTGACTAGAATTTTGACACAATCCAAATGACCATCAGCAGCTGCTAGCATCAGTGGAGTAATGCCATCCTGAATAACGCTGTTTTCGTATCCGCTAGGAAGTTTCGCTAACTACTGTAACTATAACTATACGTATGTACTGTACCTACGTACGTAGTACGTATACGCATTGCAAACCTCGTCCGCACAGTCCACGTGAACCCTTCCGGTATCTAGAATTCTGCTGACTTCTTGAGCGTCTCCAGTTTGAGCTGCATGGTGCAGAAGACGATCGTGCTTCGTCTCCAGCTTCTTCGACATTCTTCTGCACAGCGGCCAGCTCAGTACGTAACTCATCAAACTACACGGACGTCCAAGGAACCCATCTCATTTCCTACACAGCGAAAGAAGGCATATCACACGTCGGTTATTTTATTATCCGACCAAAATGAAAAAGCATATTTAGTGAGAACGCGAATGAAGTAGAATAATTTTCCTATGGAAGTGAAGTACAGAATCCAACCAGATTGCAAGAAAGCAAACAAAAATCTTATAGTTGAGCAAGCAGCATAGTGATACAGCAGATCAGGCGCCGCCGTGCCTGGATTTATTTCTTAACCCGGTGATCAACATATGGATGTATACATTTGTACTAGACGTACAGTACTACCGTATAGGCCTATAATGCGAATATCCGAGACGATATAAAAATATGCAACGATAAAAAGCACAATAATCGGTTAGGCAATCTTTGCTTATTCTTACATAGTTGAGTAATTGCTCCTCTCGACGCTTTGTAGGAAATTTCCTAAACCTTGCCTCTCTCCAAGCTCCGTTTAGGCGACTGGCTCAATTTACGCACTTTCTCCGCCCGCAAGACTTCCGAATAACCGAACAGAAAGCACCACAACTGTAGCTCACAAGAAAAGTTCCAAATATTTTCCAGCGGTGTTGCACTACCCTGGAATGAAGGATTGAGGAAAGCAAACAGGCGCGGGCTATTCGGGAATTAATGGATTACGGAAGATTAGTTACTTAGAGCTATGACGGGACAATGCCAAAGGGACAATGCCAAACACCACCAAATGGGAAACAGCGTTTTAAGCAGTGGGAAATTCTACAGTAAACGAATTACTAGCGTACAAACGACCCAACTGGTGATTCCTAAGCTCGTGTCTCGTATCAGTTACGCATACATAGTACATACACCCAGGTATATATACTGTAGATGCATACACCCTATGTACATAGTCCTCACAAGTCACATACATATCTCTAGAAAGGCGAGGCCGAAGAATGAGAAGTATTTCAATCATAAAAGCCAAGTAATAGGCAAATATCATAAAAATCGTTCAACGTGACAAAAATGAGCTGCAAAATAAACACAACAATACAAATTGCGGAACCTGCGACAGGGAAGGAAAGGAGAATTGATGGGGAAAAGCTTTGAGCAAAGAGCAAAGCACGACATTCGCGGTCGCGTAAGTGTACACGTACATACTCACAGTGACTGAATATCCTGAAGCTTTAGTAGCTTTGAAAAGCAATGGCAGGTGAGCGTACACACTGTTACATAACCACATAACATGTACATACACGCAGGTACATAACCATGTACATAACATGCATACACTGCTGGCCAGAGTCAGCCAAGTGTGCGTGTGCTTATTTTAGTACGTTTTCGTCCCGCTTTCCATATGCGTATATTTTCGTCAATAATTCGCGTAGAGTCCCGCCTTGCTTTTGTCGCCCATTATTGAGCATGTACAGTATGTATAATGTACGTACGTAACGTACAAACCTTTGTTTAGGGTAAAGCAAGGCCAGCAACCGAAACATTTGTTTCAGATTTAGAAGGTGACCAATGGCCCTGGAGCAGGCTGCGACCTAGACAGACATTAAGACAATAGGCAATCTGTACATGTGCATTACCCTTTCCCTATATTGCTGAAGTGGCTCATTGGATTCCGCAATAGGCCCGAGACGTTGGCGTACAGACGATCGACTGAGAGATTACCCATTTTCAATTTGTTGCGGTAACGGAAAATTACAAGAGACTGATTTCTCGCTAGAAGCCACGCATAATAACTTGCGCAAAAACCGAGCCTTTTCGACTCGATTCTGACATTAGTCTTGACGCAATAATACTTTTTTGTCTATAACGCCTAGGACAAAGAATGCGCCTTTGCTTCGGCCTTACCCTTTTGCTATTGTGCTTAAGCGTATCCCTTATTGTTGAAGCAGGGGTAAAAAATGACCTGAAAAAGTTGTCAACGGAAGCCGATCCGTGCTATGATTTTCATAGCTACGCGTGTGGAAAGGCTCGTCGGCCAATGTTCAAATCGGCAGCAGCCGCAACTGAGAAAGAGTACATAGTGAAAGAAAAGGAACAGCTGGACCTCGATTATCCACCAAGTTCCATCTTCAAGCCCCTTTCGTACTCCTTGAGAATGACGGACATACTCACATCAATGCTTGAGCTAACGAACACACTGACAAAGAAAGCAAATGAAGGTTTGATCTAATGGAACCCGTCGCAACTGCTAGTATAGTACGTACGTACCTAACCAAGTACGTACTGTGTAGTACACAGCATCAAAGAAAGTACTTACAGTACATTACGTACAGTAGGTTGTGGGGTAAACCCGACCGCCTATCAGTACTGAACTGTCTACGTGGGTAACCGGCTTTACCCCACCAACAAAGTCGGCCGGGTTTACCCCATGATTATCCTTTCTTCGAAGCTTGGTATCGTGCTGATCGAAGGGTTTAGGTGATCTGGAACCGTGGCAAGAAGAGATTTATACAAATCGCATGCGAGCCTGCAAAAGTGTCACCAGAGAAACGCAGAGCCTTCCAAAGGTTAAACAATTTCTACGGGAGCACCTGGAGAGTCTTCGCCGCATCTTTGATAAGTTTGGACTGAGCAACGGACTGGGCCAACTTCAACGCCTAAATCTGCAATTTGATCTGCCTGTTCGCGTAGAGAAGCCTCCCAAATCAGAGAAGCTATTCGTCGCTCCGCCTTTACCTTTAGTTCCTTGCTCATTCCTTCAGAAAAGAGTATGTGTACTATGCTATATGCTATGCTGACAGTACATTTCAGTCAGCCCTGTACTTTCACGACCACGACCACATCAAGCTTGCTATTTTGTGTTGCACAAAATCTCTAGATTACATGTGTAAATGCCTTCTTCTGTAGTTTTCTTCCGACGATCAACCATACAAGGAATTATGGCGAAAACTGTATCAGGACGCGTACCTGAAATTTGGACATTTACTACCAGGCGAAAGGGCAGAAAAGCTTGCACGAATTGGACACATACAGCTCGTGGATAACATAATTTGCAGAGCAACTTCAGAAGGGGCAAGTTACTTGTACAAAGATGAGGTCGGCGGGTTCCCATCAAAAAACGCTCTAATTTGGAAAAGCTGGAAGGCGCAGGAGGCCAACAGGTCTTTAAGATCCTTTTCCCTCAGGCTGACCTCCTTTCTATCCGGAATTGGCTATAACGTCTCCTCCAATTTTAAATTCAAAGACCACAATAATCAAGCACATTATCGCATGGGAATTCGGATTTTACGTGACATGCGGCAACAAGTGCCAGCTGAATCCCTCTTGAGCTGGGCGCACTTGAAGCAGATGCGGCAGATGAGCGATGTCATCAGCGCAACATCAACAGGATCACCGTCAACAGTGTATCAATATTGCATAGGAAAAGTTTTTACCCCTCATATGAAAGTCTACGAGATGGACAAAATCGCTCGACATAACCAGCAACAGGTAATTAATTATACGTTACGTACGTATGCGCAATATTGGTTTTGTCGCAGAAAGACTGACAGTCGCCGAAGTAGCGAGGAAGACGTCAGAAAATACTACTGCCAGGCTCATCCAAACACCTCAGCGAGAAAAATACTGTAGATAAAAATCTGTGATTCACCCAAACATCGCTTAATACTAGTTACTTACTACAACGTTCGTAACCATACAGTACATACAAAACTCCGCTGGTCCAAGTGGTATCAATCAAACCATATTATTCGCACAAGTGTATGAAAAGAGGGAAGAACACACCAGTCAGCACAGAATGCCATCTCTCCGCCGTATCGTTGTGCACCTTGCCTTTGTAGGCCTCTGTTTTATATGGACCTACACAGCGGTCTACGCCGCTGTAGAAAGTACGGCGCACCATACTTTGTGCATGTATCAATCAATCAATATCTTTATTCAACAAACGGTGAAATAAAGAGAACACACCAGCCCATAACAGCGGAATGCACTGCAGACCACACAACATTGTACGGATATGTGAATACATACAGTACTGCATATTGAGTAGTGCAACAGAACAAGCTGTACGGACTTTAGGTGGAGATAGCTAATTTGTCAAACGAACAGCATTGAAGATGTTTACAGTATACGACAATACACTTACAGTAAAGCAAAAGCTAAAAGTTGTAAACCCGAAGGAGGCGCTCAATTTCTGAGTGTTTTTCGAGGGAAGCAGCGAAAGAGGCTGGCGAGTTGGAGTGAACCGTACGCACGTCAAGCAGATTCCAACAATTTACAATACGGTTACTATAGAAAAACTTTCTGACATCAAGGTTTGAATGTTTTGCTGATAGTTTGCTGAGGGATCCGGCCCTAGTTTTGTTTGCATTTACGACGATAAAATTTACACTATTTACAGCAGTAGCGCCATTCACCAGTTTGTAACAGAAGGTAAGATCATGGACCATACGGCGATATTCTAAGCTATGAAGTCCTAGAAATTTGCACTGCATACGGTATGAATAAGACACAAACGGAAACGGATAATTATAGTTCATAATCCTACATCTGGCACACAAACGCTGAACAAACCGTATTTGGACTCGCTCCAATCGGCGGATGTCTTTCTTTGTGTGGGGGTTCCATACCTGCGAAAAAGATTCGAGAATGGGTCGTACAAAAATGCAGTAAGCACGCACCAGTAAAAAGCAGTCAGACGAGGAAAATACACGAAATAATTTGCCAACGGCGGTCAAAGCTAGGTTGCTTATACGGGTACAATGCTCAGAAAACGACAACTTACTGGTAATTATGACGCCAAGATCGCGGGCAGATGTTTCACGTTTTAGTACGGCGTTGCCTATAAAGTAATCGCGCCTTGGATTTTTTCTACCTAAGCTGAGTACCACACATTTACTAGAGGCTATGCTCATTTGCCACTTTTCAATCCAGCTAGAAATATTTTCAATCGCTTCAACTAGTGGACTTGACACATTTTTGTCACACGAAACAGTAGTATAAAGCTTCACATCATCCGCGAACAATTTGACACTAATCGGCTGTGGAACAATTTCAACAATGTCGTTCACATAAAGTAAAAACAATAATGGTCCAAGAACACTTCCTTGAATGACCCCACTGGTTACCGGCCTATAGCGAGAAAAAGCACTGCCTACAAAAACACGCTGTGTACGGTTGCTTAAAAATGCGGTAATCCAATCCAATTCAACAATTCAATAATTCCAATTCAATTCAATGTACATATAGGTCCATATAATTACAGAGGTCTACAAAGACACGGTGCACAACAATATGGCGGACTGAGGGTACGAAATGAAACACAGTCTAAGTCTACATGCAGTACTGTACATGAGAGACCAGCAGAACAGAATTGTACGAACAATTGGTGCAAGAATAATTACATCATTTATATCTGTCAACAAAAAACACGGTTGTACCGTTTTTTCGCTTTTTCTACATTGTCTTTACTGCCGTCTTTCTCGCTACGTCGGAAACTTTCAGTCAATTGCGACGAAATGAAGCGTGAAATATAGCACGAAGCATGGCATAGTTACTAGAGCATGCATTGATACGGAAAGTATTGTGCGCAGAGAAATGTGAACTTGACTAGTGATCAGGTAATCTTATACTTTGTTGTTATCTTTCAAAACAGGTGGAATGGGTCTATCAACTCTGGTCCATGATAAAAAATGCAACAACTGAATACTTTGAAAAAATCGACATCAGTTCTGAGCTAAGGCAGAAAATTCATAATTGGCTAAATCTACCAGCTAAAAAGCAACTTGTTGTTCATTTGCCGGAGAGCGGAATTCAGTTCCTCCAAAAGCATCTTGCCAAAGACTACCCAAAATTTCGGCAAGCGAAACTAATCCGTTTGAGAAAAAGCATGGGAGACATCGGAAGTGGAACAGCCTATTTGCGCTTCTCTTTGGAGGAACTTCGATGGAAATCAAGAATGAGCAGAAGCGACAATGCACTGTAAGTATTGAAAATGGAGATTCACATTACACATCACCGTATTGGGGCTATACAAAAATCGAGAGGTCTGATGGGGTTATACACTGGGGGGATATACAATGAGGGGGATAAATATGGGACAAAATTTATGTTTTTGAGAGGCGTGTAGTAGAGGCATGTTTTCGAGGTCAAAAGTAAGTGTTTTAGGGCATTGCATAATCGCGGTCAAAACAGGGTTATTCTAGTACAAGACCATGCTCAGCTAAGCTTATAGGCATAGTAGCTTGGTGTAGGAGTAGCTATAATAGCTAGCTTATGACCAGCTTACATACATAGGTAGGCTAGGTACCTTCCAGTACATTAGGGTTATACACCAGGGGGATATACACTTGGCAAAATTTATGTTTTGCCAATGGGGGTTATATACTGGGGATATACAATGGGGGATATACACCCAAAAATACGGTACGTACGTACTTACGTGTACCTACAGTAGTCTACTTATTTTTACATATATAGCATAGGCTACTTTTTGCATTTTAACTTTTGATTTACAGGAAAATGTCCAGCATTCCCTTCGCAATTCTGTCGCCCTATGCCTACAGGATGCCTACGTTCGATGAGGTCCAGACTCCTTATGTTCACTTCGGTTCCATGTTTACCATGGGCTTAAACCCGGAAAAAAATCCAGTACATGAGCAACAGGCAATTGTTGGAAGTGTCTTGGCACATGAACTCACGCACGTGCTGCAAAGTCTCGGTCTTACTAAGGACCCAGCTATGCAGCCATTGATGCAGTGCCTGGTGAACGAATACAGTCAAGTTCCCGCTTCCAAGCAGTATCCTGACTACAAATTGGACGGACTGAAGCTGCTACAAGAGAACTCTGCCGACTTCATTGGTGAAATTTTATTGGTACTGAACTGTAGCAACATTGAAACTAATTATCACTAAAATTTGCATAGTGTTTCCCTTTTTATCTACAGGAAACCAAATCATGTGGTTGACCCGTCAAAATAGTCGCCATTGCCCTGACGTTGACGCTGACAAAATGTTTTTCGAGGAACAAGCCAGCACCATCCTCTTTTGCGGGATGGGACTTCAAACAAAAGAATCAGGGGAAAGAGCGGTAGTTAAGAATCTAGATCCGAACGTTGTTCATACCCCGCAAAAGCCAAGATTGAACATCCTTATGAAATTGTTGCCAGAATTTAGTGACACCTTCAGCTGTCCAAAAACCAGCCCACTCGGCAGACATGAAGGAAAATGCAGAAACCTACTGTTCAGTCAGAAGTACTAGTGGCAATGTGAGTAAGATCAAGATGCTTTACTCCACAATAAGTTGTGAACCAGATAAAAAATTCAAGTAGAAAATAAAGTTTATGCGTTTGTATTTTCTAATCAGGTGGAATAATTTGTTGACGGGAGGTGCTTTTGTTTAATTTCCGCATTCTAGTTGTCTTTTCCCATGATTTTTTCAGCTTCCAGTAGCTTAGTGGAAAGTAGCAGAGCGTAAAGAAGATTCCCAGCAGTGTGTAGGTAATTAGAAATGGTGAAATAGCCCAAAAGCGGAAGCGCCACTCACATCGAATATTGCAGGAGCTGTCGATGCTTTCGGAAGCAGAAGTACAATGCGCCTGGGTCATCAAGCTTTCTTGCTGGAGGTAACATTCGTGTTCGCATCTGGCTGGTGAAGAGAAAAAGCCTTCAGTGCAATGACAAGAGTAGAAGTCGAGAAGCTCCATTCGTTCATGTTCCAGACAATTGAAGCTATCTGAGTAATAATAACCATCAGACTCAGACGTTTCATTACAGCGGACTACAACGAACTGTTGAATAAGCACGCAGCCCATGTTGGAATGATTGCGAGTAGGACATGCGGCTTCACAATCATCCAAAGAGCGAAAGTCAGAAGTTTTTTCTAGGACAGGATGATAGGGAAGGACGTGCGTGTCCAGTCGATTTGCCGTTACTGGAAGCATGTGGATGCAGCAGTTGCAGTAAATAAAGCAGATCAGAATCAGAGACGCCATACAGCTGATGCCATGAGTCATGCTGCATCTCTCCCTTCTTTGCAGGGAATTTGGCTGCCACATTTTTGGAGGTCACATAAAGGGGAATTTGTGTGTTCAAAAGTTCCAGAAAGTGGCTGGGGTTGGGGTCTTGAACGTCAACACTACCAAACAGTTACATTATGATCAAGAAGGAACACACTAATCTCACTTGAAATCTTCAGGAGTAGTACCTACCTATACCTATCTACTGTACTCCTGCTATGTACTGATCAACTTCTGTCGCTTCTTGTGCATTTGCGATTATTGTCGACAACATGTCTGACGTTGTAGTGTAAAGTGAAATACATACAGCACAGCAGCAACAGTCTGTTTGACAGTACCACACACCTTTGCTTGATGATGCCCAAAACCTTGGCCGCCTGCAGGAATGCTGACTAGAAGGAACAACTACCTGTACTACTACGCCTGTCGCCTAACACTGATAAGCGTCGAATTTAGAAGTGTTTGTATTCTCTTCTCTCCAGCTTGAAGAGCCAGCAGATAACCACCAACTGCGTTCCACATACTGTACGAACATACAGTCATTTATCACTGACGATCCTTCTTTCAAAACAGGAGCCTATTGTTGGATGAGCAGTTCTTTTTTACTAAATAAATATAGGCCTACCAGTTCAGTTAGGTAATCGCCACAAAAATTTTTGTGCAGTGACCGTGAAAAAGAAAATAAGATGCCAAAGCAAGTTTCCAATTACGTGGGTAGTGTATAGTGGCAATGGGTCTGTTCTGTGTATGTATGTAGACCAATGTTATGTACGTATGTATGTATGTATGTATGTATGTATGTATGTATGTATGTATGTATGTATGTATGTATGTATGTATGTATGTATGTATGTATGTATGTATGGAATAAGGATTACAGTACACATCACAATATTATTGCAAATAATGCATGATGCAGAGTATGCTCAGTACAATACAGAGGACTCATATTTAGGTATACTGTAATGTTTCGTGTATTGCCCCCCCTCGAATATAGCCCCCCCTCGTATATAGCCCCCCCTAATCGGTGCCTATCGTCATTTGTACTCGTATATAGCCCCATATCAGAGACTGCGAAAAACGACAAAAACGAAGGTTTTTACAGCTGAAAGCAGCGTTTTCGACGTGTTTCTAGCCATAGCAGTTGATGGCAAATCATTTGGGACAGTTTGGGATACATTTTAATTTTCATCCCTCTTGACCACCCCTTCAGACATGGCCGATCATAGCCCAAAATGATAATTTTTGCGCAAGAATAGCTTGTTTTATACCACTTTAGCTTGAAAACATGCAAAATAAACCAGAAAAACGAGTTCAGGAGGTCAAAAAACCTTACTTTGGTCACTAATGCAAAATGCCCTTTTATATAGCCCCCCTTTTGTATAGCCCCCTCTCGAATATAGCCCCCCTAATCGGGGCTTACCGATCATATAGCCCCAGGGGGCTATACACGATACATTACAGTAATAAAGGAATGTGGACTCTCCAGAAGAAAAATTATTATGCAACAAGTTTCCCGTTCAAAATCCCTGCCCTTCAGAAACGATAATGCACAGTAGTATAACAAATTCAATCATGATGATACAAGAAGACACTATCACCTCATAATCGATATTGGATCCTGTTCATTCACTCTACGCTGAACCACTACATAGCTGCTACTGAACCATTGGCAGTCGACTGATGCAGGGACTGGCGATTTTCCTGCGTTGACGTTCTCCGTTCCGAATGAATGTCGATAGCGCAGCGCCGGGCCTCTTAACAGTATCGAGGGGGGACAAATATGGATGGAACAGGAATCGTCGAGTGACAAAACAGAAAACCACGTGCCCGGTCAGAATAAGGACCGAGGGCCAAACTCCAATAACAAAAACCATGAACATCACTGATGCATCGATCGTGCGCAGTACGCTACAAATTTGCACTCCTTTCTAGCTTCTAGGATACATGCCCAATGAAAAATATACGTACAATACAAAGGCTTCATTTTTCTACAAAATTATCTGTCATGATATTTGCAGCAATAATTCGGTGCGAAGAGCCAGAGAAAAACGCCGACGAAAAGCAGGAGAATGGAAACTCCGACCAGAAGACCACCTTTTCTCATGTGCCACTCACATTTCATGTTGCAGACGCCGTACCGAGCTTCATCGGCGAAGGCACAAGTTCCATTGGTGAACAGACTCCAGTGATTACTGTAGCATTCATAGTCACAAGCTGCCCGGTCGCTGTAGAAGCCGGGCAAACAATGGCACAGGTAGCTGGGTGGCAAGCCTGTGACGTCATCGTATTGGGCCGATATGAAATCTTCGTCACAGCCGGCGTCGCCATGTCCAACACAGTGGCGTCGACAGAATCCCAAGCTGGCAAAAGCAGTAGCTTCCACTCGTGCTACTTGTCCCCAGCTAATAAGTACAACAATAGCTAGCAGGCTTGCTAGAGTCCTGAGTTTGACAGCAACAAGCGCTTTCATGGCTGCGATTTTATTGCTAGCGACGAGTAAAGCAGGAAAACAGGTCGTTGCACAGATTGATCACTACGGTATGTATGTACGATGGAGACGTGTAAAGGACTGATATGGAAATACGCTTCTTAGTGATAATATAGCAATAGAGAAAATCAAAAGGTGCGGCGCGGTGTGTCGTAAGGTCGGCTCGCACCTCCAGACGCATTCAACCGCTGTATGCGGCAAGGTCAACCACTTATCGAAAAAACCTTGAGGAGAAACTTGTTTGTTGGCTAAGGGTTCGAACGGAAGGAAACTCGAAAGTGCAGCAGGTAACGAAGTTTCCGTGTTTCCAGCAGGTAGTCAAATCAGTCAGACTCGTTCATCAAAACGAGCTGTCAGATCATTTTTCTGGAAAAAGGGCGAGTCGCCTAAGAAAGGAAAGGGGCTAACGTTAAACCCAGCGCATGGTGCACCTTTTGCCGTATGGAAGAAGTCGGAGAAATATAATCATAGGACAAAAATTCTCTGAAACAAGTGTGTTTGCAACTTCTTATATGGCGTAAACTGGTAGCATTGCCTCAAAGTAACGCCTTCTAGAGCATGGAATAATTGCATACGACAGTACGGCGGCGATCAGATGCGGATACGGTATTATATGGCAATATTAACCAGTGCAGACCTGGGCATATTTAACCTGCAGGGAAACATCGAAAATAATATCGTTTACTCTTCCCGGCAGCACGTGAAATTGAGCCAAAATAGTATCTGCCCGACTCAATGATATGCACACGTACAGTACGTATACAACTGTACGCTGCCTACATACTGTACATCTTTGTACTGTACATATCCGACCGTCACTGGAGACCGGTGCAATTTCTCCCACTCCATTTTGGACATTCCTCTCTCACCATTGTACGTAACTAACGTACATAGTGCAGTAGTGTGAGGCATACATACCAACACACAATACTTTATGAAGTGACTTACTATTACAATCGCGTTCAATCGTCTCTTCGAAACATGTAAGATCGCGGTGGATGGGCTTTACGTACGTTAACACGTACATACATTATTATGATGTCGGCGACATTTTCATTGCTTTTCATATACGGATTGACTGGACTAACCTATCACAGACTTGATGTGCTTTCTCCTGACTGTTTTCAAGCTTGGCAATCCTGGAGCCGAACTGCATCGCTCTCTTCGGCACCAGCGCCAAATTGGCAAAGCCCAGTTTCCACAGGGCCAAACGAAGCAACAGTTTATCCCCCAAGCCCCTAGTTGGTAGTCGCAAGTCCGCTTTGGTCCAGAGGGGCAGCTGATTCGCAAAGGCAACGAAATCCTCGTCCAAGTAAGGCAGTCGACCTTCCCTGCCACTATCCGCTATTATTCGATTGTCCCTACCCAGATTACGAGTGGACAGACGAGACAACTCCATGGTTAGCTCCCCGTGTAAGCCTTGCCAGCCATCCTGAATCAATCCATCCATACGATCTGACACGAGGTCCTGGCATTTTCGCCAGCAATAATTTTGAGCAAAAACGAACTTCTCGAGTTTGGCTATTTCGACTCGTAAGAAAAGACGGGAATAAAAAGCTTTGCAATATACGTACATACCTGTTGAAATCTCGATCTGTGCCTCGCATATCCCGCCAGTAACTCGTCCGCTCCGGTTCCCTGCAGCAGAATTTTCGCCGAAGATAGTGACGGTCCAAATTCGAGCCGAGAATCGGAACTGTTTTTGCAGGCTTTCGCTGCGAACCAAAGCGCACAACCCAGACTATCGTCCAGCACAGTGTTGGAAGGGCGGAGCAGCATTCTGATCCTCTTTTCACGCCAAAATTGCAATGCAGCCTTGGTCGCATTGATGCGGATAAAGTTCCAGTTTCTTTCAGGATACAGTTTGCACAACGTGGCATAAGCAGCTTCACCAGTCAAGCGATCAGGGACCTGCCAATCACCATCGCTGTTCACTTCCGCTTGAAATGCGACGTTTAAAAGATCGATGCTCTGTTCTGAGGCAGGAAGTGAGAAATGAGTCAGAGCAGCCAGTAGCAGAGAATCCACTCCACCGGAAAAAAGAATTCCGACCTTGGTGTGATCGCAACCAGTGGGAGATGACCGATCTACTCCCCCCGTGGGACCTGCACAACTACTAGTACAGCTCGAGCAAGTCAGCGGCAGATGGCTCACCCGTCGCCCAACTGCATTCGTCAGTTGCGCCAAAAATTGGTCAATTTCCGCTGCGAAGCGCAGCTGACAAGAATCCATAAACTTTTCCATATCTTCCAAAGAAGAAGGCACAACGGCAGCAGCAGATGGCAGCTCGTCATTGTTGAGAGCGAACAAATTGTGATGGCTAAGCCCGGACGCAGGCAGGTTGGGCAGTTCGACCACATCAAAATTGCTGGCCAGTCCAGACCACAGATCAGGTTCAGGTAGCCTCATACACCTTGCCTCCAACTGAAGAGAGGCATTCACAGAGGCTCCAGAGGGAACGCGACAGGAAAAGAGACAACCACTTGGCAATTCTTGCCACTTGCCTTCCTGAAATCTGACTTCTTATGACACGAGGCGAAAAGTGCAATAAATCGCAACTTTCCAGAATTTATCTTACAGTTTCCAGAGCAAGCGATGAGAGAATGAGCATCTTCGTCGAGTCTGACCAACTCCAAAGCAGGCTTCTTCTTCCCAGAGGGTCTCGGACAAAGAACAGTCGTTGAAAAGAAACCTATGACATGTAGTAAAGTACTAGTAGGTGAGGTGAGATAAGACAAAATTCCGAAAAAGTATACGTCGTATGTTGTGTACCTACCTGATAAAATATTATGGCGTACGGTCCTCGTATCTTGCTGATACACTGCAAAATCTCCAGGTCGCTACCGCAGCTATCGAGGGCACTTGCCAGTACAGAAGTATCGCTGTCTTCAGCAGGTATCTGATACAATAGCAACGCCACTACTCTATTGCCTACGAATAGCAGCATAAATAAATATTGTACACAATGTATGAGTAAACCTCTAATCCGGCGTATATTTCGCCATTGAAACAGAGCACATTGCCAGCAGTTGAGACGACAGGTTGATGAGTCACCCTTCTTCCCCTCATGTGCAGGACACTGACCCAGAACTTCAGCAATGGGGACTGTAGCACTGCATGAGAGCCAAAATCATCAGGGCCTCTCCTTCGGAAAAAAGCAACATCACTTGGCGATAATTCCAGCTGGTCGGAGGTGGCCAGTGAAGGATGGCAGATCAACTTGCAACATATGCCACACATTCTGCGCCTACATCAATCGGGGTAATAATCAGCAAACAAAATGAAATAATGACTGATGTAGTATGACTCGGCAATAACCATTTTGCACATAAAGAACGTACATATGAAGAAAACTTTTCATTCACGCATTGTTTCAGTCATGGCTCAAATTCTTTGAGAACTCTGAAATGATTATCAATCGATTTGGGTTCTCCTGCGAAATGTAGCTTTCTCTCAATGGGGAAACCCAATTCTCTACAGATTTCTACGAACCGTTTTTCATCTCGAGCAATCCAGGGTCGATTGGAATCTTGCACTTGATATGGCGTCACATGAACAGCAAATGCTACACCCTCGATTGCGACCACTTCTCTGACCTTCTCCATCACCTTTCGGTCAGTAACGTATAATTCCTTTGTTCCCTGATGCCCTCCATCAAGCAGATAGAATTTGGAAATTCTTCTGACGAATTCTAACAATTCTGGAAAGTTGGACGCGTGCTCGTATTCGTTCAGAATTTGATTCGGAACCACACAGCCCTTACTGAATCCCACTAATCTGAATTCGACGTCGCTTTGCTTCGTCAAATCAGCGATGCCCAACTGCGTCGATACCGACTGCAACAGGGCCAATAGATGGCGAACGGCGCCCTGATTGGTGGAAAATTGCGGCGCGTGATCACTCGGATTCTGTACCACGAAATTGACGAAACGGCTAAATGTGTGCCCGGAAATTTCGGCCGGTCTCACCACCAAAACCAGAGAAGTAGGAAACTTTTTCGCCAATACATCAGCCGTAGCATCTAAACTCCACTGTGCGTGACGAAGATTGGCCCGATTTGAGCTCATTTCCTCCCGAAAATCTTGAACGTCGCCGCCGAAGAAAATCGTTGCCGATTTTATTGACGTCCCTACTACAGATGACGAGGTCGACGGAAATCGATAGATAACATCGTTCTTTCGGTGATCAAAACCAGTAACACCAATCAATCGCTGATTTGTATTGTCATGATGAAGCATTCTCTCCATTCTTTGACAAACCATAGGCAAGCGAGCAGAGACCAAAATACTAAGAAATCGGCCCGCAGTCAAGCTCTGGTTCATCAGCAGTTAGCTGTAGCCTGTCAACAGAACAGAAATTATTTAGGCCTATATAGCACGCATTCGTAATCCAAGTTGATCGATTGAAGGTTCAGGTGTGAAATGGTGACAAGATATTTCAAGAACGCACGGCGTGCACGTTTTCATGTTCAACACAGTAAATAACTTCAGCTTCACAAACGCATTTATTTGTTTCTGTTAAGAGATAGAAATAAAGATTCTATCAACGCACACCGACAGGCATATCAATACGTACATACCAACACTTACCAGTAAAATGCCACTAAACTAAACAGTACTGTTTGGGCTAAGTTTCATAGCAGAGTAGCAACACAGCGACGGATAAAAGGTCAAGTATTCGCACTCCACTCTCCCATCAAAGATACAGGAAGAGATATGTATTGTTTACGTAAAATATGCGCAAATAAAAACGAACAACTGGCAAATGTCTATGTGTCGAACTTTAATGACGTACAGTACATACGTATGTACGTACGTACGTACGTGTCCTTATGACTTTCAATTCTCGTGTACTGCACAACATCACATTTCTAGTACACTGAAAATACTATTACACTTCTCAACCTGATTTATCCCAACAAGCGGAGCATCGGGTCACAGACAATCGAACCAGTGTCCACTTTCTAAACCTTGCAAAGGATGAATAACAACAAGCGTATCCTATCAATCAACATATACAAAAGTTACGTAAATATACAAACAGTAAGCAAGCTGTACAATCAGTAAAATAGGTACTATTGAATTCATAGTGCACATACATAGCCTACGAATGTAGGCACATGTGCACACCAAAATACAGTACATACCGAGGTAAAAGGCAAGAGGCACCCCGCGCGCCTGACCTTGGACGTCACCAACACCTCCACGGGTTCTCCTGCCCTTAGCCACAGACAGACAATATAATATTGTATCCTTCTTTTACAGAAAAACGAAGGCCAACAACAGGTAAAAGCGGAGCTTACAACTGATTGCTAATTGTAGCGGACTAAAAATTAGAAGGGAGTTCATATGGGTGCAGTAGCAGTAGGAGTAGACGGAAGTTGGGAATCGCCGACTGGTGATTTCGCTGCCGCCTGTTCCAGTAGCACAGAGGCAGAAGCCTTGGCAGCATTCTCGCCGGATCGAGTCCTGCAACCATCCACACACTAACGGCATATCCAATCAGCCACCAAGGACAGAAAAACCCATATACAGCCCAGATAAAATAATAGCGTCGTGGCCACTGATGGTAGCCTACTACTAGTAACGAGTACATGAGATACAGACCCTTCCAAATCTGAAGGCTCATTCACGTCGGAGGCAGGCACTGGGCGCACGACGAGGCGCATTTCCGTCCAACGTGAACGTGCCTTGAGAAAGGGAGCTCCTCTTCCGGTTACCTTTCTCTCTTGACTGCGGCGGCGGCGGCGGGAGCTCCTCCTCCAACTGCGACGGCGGCTTCCAATCCGCCCTTGGCGTTGGCCCAATCGAAACCGAACTCGGCGTTCGTCGCCACTCCCATTGCCGCCGGAGAAGAACACGACCAAATGTCCGACGACGTCTCCTGCCTCTTCCCTTTCGGTGACAACTGCTGACTGGCTGCCGATGAGGAGCCTTTAGGCGACAACTGCTGATTGGTTGCCGATGAGGAGCCTTTGGGCGACAACTGTTGATTGGCTGCTGCGGCGCTGTTGGGCGATGACGGCTGCAGATTGGCCGTCGGCGACACTTGCTGATTCGCTGTTGTCGTCGAACCGCCAAATGCCGACGAGAAATCCGCGTCGAAAGACGAATCCTTCGCGTTCTCCACGCTGACACTGAGCGGCGACGGCACTGATGGCGATGTGTGGTTGGCGTTTGCGCCTGGGTCGAAGGCGTCGGAAAAATTAGCCCAGTTCTCACCACCACCAGTAGATGTCGCTGCTGCAGCCGCTGGTGATGAGGATGACGTGTCCATATCCGTTACATTACCCCAAGGATTTTCATCTGCCAATGTCAATATCAAACGAATTCTCAGTGTCAGACAATCGCTTCATGCGTTACGCACTTCATGGTTATTTGAATCACCAGTGGCCAAATATAGGTAACTACCACAGTCTCAAGGTCGTAAGCTCGCCAGATTGCCTGACTCGTCTAATTGATCGGTAGCTGTTCTAACCAAACGACTATGTAACTGAGCATGACAATGGCATCATGGTGATGTCACCATTACCTCCTTAACCTCCTCCATAATCTCAGATGCCCGCCTGGCCACATAGTACACCCCTCGTGGCCACCCTGCGGCTTTGGCCGCCCATAGTCGTGGGGTGGCGGCCACCCCGAATATGGGCGGCCAAGGCCTCAGGGTGGCCGCAAACGGATGTTGCGGCCAGGCGCCATCTGAGTTACAGAGCCGAGGGAGTTAACCGTCTACTGTATACACTGTACGAACATGTACAGTACATGGTTGCGCTTCGCTTACCAATTTCCATGCTGTCTCCACTGTTCTTCTTCAAGTCTTCCTCTGCTTCTTCGGAGGAGTTTTCGCTGCTCTGATTTCCGGCGTCTCCGCCAGGGGCGCTGGGTGAGGCGAATGGGTCTTCTCGCCAATCAGTCGTCAGACGCGCGGAACACATCGCCTCGAAAGAGGTTTCGCCCGGCGGCTAAAACATTCGTACGTATCCTTCAGCGGGCTGCGTAGTGCTTGCGCCTGCGTACGTAAAATAGTTATGCGTGTTCATTTGCATTGCACTTGTTTGTACCTCAAAATCCTCCATGTCCATGCCCTTGCTCGCTCTCTGTGACATGCTGAAACAGTTTTCAATCAATAAGAAATAGGTACAGTAGCTCATACCATACCTTGTCAGTGCACAGTAGCCTACAGCGGATTACCGCATGATGTCATCGGTGAATAAGTCCTGTTCTTCTTCTTCTTCTGATTGGGTGGTTTTCATGAGTTCACGCGGCTCCAGCTTACCCGTTGCTTCCAGTGGCTCACACATCACCTGATTCTGATATTCAGAAAACATCTGTCACACACACGAAACCACATATGAAAGTGCACCTAGGCCCACGTACGTAACCCGTCCATACATACCAAGGAAAGGACAGGATCGGAGGTTACTAAGAAAGTACCTGTTCGCGTTGCGCAGCTCCCACGGTTGATCTACTCCCTGCTTCCCAGTCAAGAAAGCCAAGGTCATCCATCTCATCTGTGAGAGCCGTCAGACTTTTCAGACCTCCCTGCATCCCTCCTTCACCCTCGCTCATCGTATCTCCCATAGCCACCTATGCCAGCATACTGCCACTGACTACCGTACCAACAATCAAGACAGTGCAAAGCATAGGCTACACTGCGCAACTAGCGAGAGTGCGAGCTTACAGCGTCCGGCGTGTTTGCCTTCTGCCAAGGAAGTAGCTTCGCCTCTACGAACGTGTCCCATGTTGATGCGAAGTCGCTGGGCAGCTCTGAACAAGCAAACAATTACTACTTGTTTCATCCTGTTCTTCAGCAGTGTTGAAGAGCGCTTCTCTGGAAATGCACCTTAGGTACCTTTTTTATGGTCCAGCAGCCATTTTCCAAACATATTGGGACTTCCGCATTACATTGCTGACCAGTTTGCCATTTAACCCCTCCTGTATGCTGAGATATGTCTGTTGGTAGGCCCAATTTTCCCCCCATTTGCTTGTCATTTTTTCAACAGTTCTTACCATCATTCTACTCCATTTTCTTCGCAGATTTCGGTTTGGGGCATGCCCCTTCGATATTTTGATGAATATGGCGTGATATAGTCCTAAACGCGGTAATTTTGGCTAATTTGATCATATTTTCGTCAATTTTTATGGTGTATTCATCAAAATATCGAAGGGGCATGCCCCAAACCGAAATCTGCGAAGAAAATGGAGTAGAATGATGTTAGAATTTTTGAAAAAGTGGCGGGCAAGTGGGGGGAATTGGGCCACCGCGCCGTATCTCAGCATACAGGAGGGGTTAAATTGCAAACTGGTCAGCAATGTAATGCGGAAGTCCAAAATGTGTTTGGAAAATGGCTGCTGGACCATAAAAAGGTACCTAAGGTGCATTTCCAGAGAAGCGCGCTTCAACACTGCTGAAGAACAGGATGAAACAAGTAGTACACACACTGCGTGCACTGCACTTGTATGTTCCGTAGATATACCAGAGATCAATTGGTGCACAAGGCGCTTGTTCGGTCCGCGATTTCGCGCATGCTCTATGTAGACGGCCAACTGCATCAAGTGACCAATGTACGGAGGTCGCCATTTGATGGTAGATGCAGCAGGCTTACTGCACCAAAAACAAACACCAATATGGAAGCATGGGAATAATATTCTTGATGAAAGCATTTAGTCATTACAATACAATCATTGTATACAATTCATTCATTTGCAACAAATTACCTTAGTTCCGAACCTGACGCAGTGGTATTTGTATTGCAAGCTTCAGCACCTTCGCACACTTTCACCAGCTTTTGCAACAGACCACAATCCTGCAAAAAAGCACTCGACTCCACCTATAGAATGTTATTGTGTACGAATACGTTAGAGCGCGCGCTTTAGGTTAGTACGTACGTTACGTTATGTAACGTTACGGCACGTACTCACACAAGCGCGCACCATTGAATAGGAGTACGCAAAAAAATTTACTACGTGGCGAGTTTTGGCACCCTAGCTGTGAACCTAGAAAAGTGCAAGTTTTCTAAGTGCACTGACGAAATGTCACGGCACAAAGAAACGAGGAGAAAAAAAAAAAAAAATTCAAATTATCACATCCCCCCGAGCTATAGAGCAGGATTTATAAAGCAATCGTCATCGTTCCCTTTGCTACAGTTTACCTTAGCTCCGAACCCGTACGCAGTGGTATTTGTATTGCAAGCTTGCAGGGACCTTCGCACACTTTCACCAGCTTTTGCAAGGAGCTACAACATTTTGACATATGACGCATATGGGCAGAAAAAAATTCTCTATTCAATGGTGGGGAGCATTTGTGAAAATACCTGTTCGTTCGTAACGTTACCCCCCAAGGCCAATTATGTTAAGCTAGAACCACCTTATCCGAACAAGAAACACTATTCAACGTAAGGAGAAAGCAAATACTGTACCAGGAATAGATCGCGAATAATGGCCGCTCTTGCAGTTTTTCCTTCGTTGTCGTGCACCTGCCGCTTGCTTGGGTGCTCCTCTTCCTCCTCCTCCTCCGTCCTGCCCTTGTTCGAGCTGAACAGCACACAGACGAAACACTGACTAACCGCAGTGTGCAAAAGGCTATTCCACGGATAGGCACACATCAATTCCTGCAAATAACAACAATCTGCTGCTAACGCAGTCCATTGCGTAATGTCGAAGTAGTAATTATGGTGCATAGGAAAAGCAGCGCATGCCAACTTACCCAAAGAAGTTTCATGGTATGTAAGCTTGCCAGTTTGGACAGCGTGGGTGAGTGATTGGTGTTGAGGAGAAGAGCGAGCAGTTTCATCATTGCTAAGCGACCAGCGCCCAGCGCACGAGAAACTTCGCCCATGGGAAGAAAGAGAGGAGGCGACGCCTACAACCACGCACCCCCATGTACAAAACGATACATGCCCCAAGGTCAACTCCTTCTATGATAATGCAAACGTACACATGTAGTCTCACGAAAAAGTGTCGCATTGCTTCGCTTACTACCTTGGACTTTTTCGTGGACAAATAGCGATGAATAAGGGGGAGCTTGTGTAGCAGCGCTTCTTCGGTGACTCGCTGCGGGTCCGGTGACCACATCTCCTCTTCCTCCTCTTCCTCGTCCTTCGCCCTCTGTCCTTCCGGTGGACCCCCACTCCACGCCGTATTCACGCACTTGTCCGCCAATGCACGAGGACTACAAACACAACCCAATCAATACCTTCTGCACTTTATCACTGTCGTAGATCAGTCTCTTGAGGAAGCATACTACAGTATGTCCAGCAGTGAGAGGTGCATTTGGGCCTTTGCCTGTGCTGCGCAATTTACATGAACTCCTGCTGAATACATAGGAATACATGAAGCAACAGTAATTCGTACATGAACTTCTGTTGATCGCAGCACGGGCAAAAGTGCAAAGACAACTTTCGCTAGACAGAGCACAGGTGTATACTGATAGAACACAACACCGCATACTTTTTGGGAATGTAAACAGTGGAGAAGAGACTGGAGAAAACTGAACAAATGCTGACCATCAAAGCGTCGTCAACCGGGAAAGATGATGCTTCAAGGCCGAATCGAAGCAAACTGTCCAGATTTTCTCGACTGCAACAAAACAACGTAGCACATGGGACTGCACATGATACATAGACATGACAAGTCGAGTATGAAAAGCAAGAAAGAACCTTTGTAATGCACTGAGCAGTACGTCCTCCGTTTTCTCCGTTTTCATATACTGGAAATCGCGCAGAGTGCGCACCAGTTCACTCCACAAATGAGCCGCGTTCATATAAAGATCACTGAACGCGGCATTTCCCCTGTTTGTTAACTTGGAAGGATCAAAACACGCTGCCAGCTTCTCCACAAAACCTTGCTCACACAGCCACTGAACACAACAGCATGTACACGTACGTACTGTACATAAGCTAGCTTACGAGGACACTGTTACGAGTGCGCTACAACACGTGGTGAGTTTGATTGATAACACCGTGAATTTATTCACCACGTGAGTAGCCCTCTACTGTTGTGTTGGAGTACTGTTTCCTACCTGCTTGAAGTTCTCAAAAACTTCCTCGCTGTCTGGTACAGTCACTAAGCGAAAGCACAAGTCCAGCACTGAGCTAGTGCCTAACTGAGCCAACAACTCATCCACATACGAAGGATACGACTTCAGAATTGAGAGAAGCTGTGAAAATAATGCACGTAAGGTATGCATGACAAAAACAGAAAATATGCGCAATTAGGCCTACGTGTGACACAAAAGCAGGGGAGAAAGTTATGTACGTATGCGTATGAAGTAGTGCAACAAGTGCCGATTCTCTAAGTAATCGGCCTACTACTGTACGTATGTACTTGCTTGTCCGTGGGGCTTCGCGCCATAAGTTGAGTGAGAATACGCGCGTAAAAGCTGGCCAACAGAGGATTCAATTCCTCCTGTGTCTTCAAAAATCCGGCTAACATACGACAGCATTCCTCTGATTCAAGCACTGCTGACGAAATCTCGTCAACATTAGCCGTCAACACCTCGCAGGACATGTGCGCCCTCCTATAACATTGAACACAAAGCCTACTAGTACATACAAAGAAACAATATTCACAAGTATTGTATCTACAGCACAGCGCATAAACTACGAACATGGACGAAGAAGCCATATTACAATCTTACTTGAATCTCTCCTTCTCATTATCGCTGGGTTCCGGTAACGTTGTAGCATACTTCACCAGAGCAATGATGTTCTCTGACTGCTCCAGGCTAAACAGGAAGAATCTCCACACCTATCCCTATCGACTAATGCCGCGTTCAGATTATAAGGTCCGTACGACCGACGTAGAAGCATGGACAGGCACGAACTTTTTCACGTCAGACGTATTAGTACAGTACGTCTCTAATCTGAACGCGGTGGCAAAGGCGTCCTTTCTGTTCTCTCCGACCACCGATTACAGAAGTACAATGTACGGGTGGGGCTAATAGGCGGACGCGGACGCTGGGTTAAACAGCGGACGCAGTCAATCATTTGTATCTATGCCCGCCCATCATTAGGAGTATATAAAGGGCTGAGGCTCAGCCCTTTATATACTCCTACCACCATTCATACGTGCTCAATTTTAAAGCTAACAAAACTGTGCTAGTGCCACTTTTTAAAATAATTGCATGTACATGCATGAACCTTCGTGTAAGTACTAAAAGGCATGCCCCGCCATGGCCACGATGGGCATATGATTTATGAGTGCTCATGTATCATGTATATGCCCAGCATGTTTCCTCTCCAAATAATGGGTGATGGGTTTATTGATAGTGAATTGCATTCTTCATGTTGCTGCTATAAGCAACCTTATTGGCTGTGATGTGATTGAAATGTGTTTGCATTGCATACATTTGAAACATCAGTCTACAGTACAGTTCAGCCGCCCTCTTCAGCCAGTAGTGACTGCAGAGCATGGTGGTCACACATACATTCTGGCGTCCGCTTTTTAGCCCACTGCCCACCAAAATGACAAAGAAAAGTCAGCAGATTGGACTAAAAGGTGGACGCGGATGCAAATCTATCGTCGTGTCCGCTTTTTGCGCCTCCGCTCACTGTTTAGCCCAGCATCCGCGTCCGCCTTTTAGCCCCACCCGAGAAGTTCCTACCAACCAATACAAACGAGCTTACAATAATATCAGCTGTTTATTCTTGCACTTCAACTCCTGAAGCAAGAATTCATCTTCAAGAAATTCTTCCAAAGTCACATCCTCCTTTTCGAGCAACTGTGTCACTGTAGACTCTTCCACAGCTTGCAATTCCCAAAACATTGCACAATTTCTGACTTCAACCCTGGCTTTATTCTAAAATCTGGACCCAAAAAGCAGTTGCGACTTGCGTTCCTCGCTGCCCTCTACTACTGCTGAAAGTCGAAGGAATATTTTTGTTCTTTTTTTGTCTTTTCTTTATCTTTTTCTTAGCAGTAGCAGGATAACTCTTGCCGTAAATCGCATAAAAACAAGGACTCCTAAACCGCGCTCAATTTACTTTTCTGTTTGGTACAAAAAGTCCATGTGCGTGGTAGTATGGTCTAGGAATCCTTGAAAAACTGGAACAATATAGAGAATCCACTTTGGACCCACCCTCGCGTTCTGCCATTAGCTGTGATGGGTCCCGCCACGAATGCGTCTGCAAGGGTACGGTAACGACGAAGCGCGCAGCGAGCAGAGAAGAAACGAAGAAAAGAAGAAACAAAAAAGCTGCGCGCTTCGTCGTTACCGTACCCTTTAGACGCATTCGTGGCGGGACCCATCACAGCTAATGGCAGAACGCGAGGGTGGGTCCAAAGTGGATGAAGCGGCATGACTTATCACGGTAGCATGTAAAGTAAACTACCGTATTTTTGGGTGTAGGGTATCCACCTGAGTATTCGCCTAGCTCCATAAGAGCAGAGTTGTCGTTTCGACCTCCCCGCCGAATTGCGCTGTAGTTATCATACATACGCAAAGCACGCCGAAGCAATATTTCTACGCAAAGTACGCCGAATTTGTGTGTGATAACTACAGCTCAAATTATCGGCGGGGTGGTCGAAACGACAACACTGCTCTTATGGAGCAAGGCGAATAACCCCCCCCCCCCCCCCCCCAAATGTATAACCCTCATTGGCAAAGCATAAACTTTGTCCTATATGTACAGTATAGATATATCCCCCTGGTGTATAAGTCGAGAAGGAAAATTTGCCAAATGTGCCAGGGAATCGAACCCTGGACCTCTCGAGTTCCAGCCGAGCGCCTTAACCATTTGACTACACACTTTGATGACCTCAGTCACACAATTTCCCCTTTCCACAATTTCCTTATAACCCCATGTACTGTAGGGTACCTAACCTACCACATGTAAACTGGTCATAAGCTAGCTATAGCTACTCCTACACAAAGTTACTATGCCTATAAGCTTAGAAGATCATCTTTTGTACTAGAATAACCCTGTTTTAAGCTCAATTATGCCCTAAAACACATACTTTGACCTCAAAAACATATGCCTCTACTCGACACACACATCTCACCAACATAATTTTTGTCCCATGTACAGGGTGTCTCACGTAGACCTACCCAAAGACTGAGCCTTATAACTTCCGTACTACAGTAGATATCAAGCTGAAATTTTGTCCCCAGAAACCCAAGAATATACCATACTATGTGGCAAAATTTGAACCAAATAGGCCCACAGCGAACGAAATTACAGGCTTAGAAATTTTGGACCCTGTTTTTATCATTTTCCGCACTGAGCATGGCTTTGAGATAAGAACCTTCTGCTCAGCATGGCCAAGCAGCTTATCCAACAAGGTAATATGGTGAAACAACAATGGCTGAACATGACCACAGTCCAGAACACAAAGGATTCAAAAATACAGGCGATTTACCACCCATAACAGCCTTCAAGGGTCTGTCGAGGTCAATAGTGGCACCACTGATTTCAAAATGTTGAAAAAAGTGATCGCAAACTCGCAAGCCCGTAATTCCATCCCCAGCGGACCCACCTGGCACAAAATTAGCCACAAAGTATGGTATATCCTGGGGTTTTTGAGCAAAAAAAATGACTATAATACAAAAAATAAAAAGGAAAGAAGAAAGGCAGGTCGGCAGGGCCCCCGTGGCCCCCCCCCCATTTTCCCCCCCCCCCAACAATCTATAATATACCACCCACTACACAGCGGGTCGCAGAAAACCCCCGGGTTTGTGCCTCTCATTCCTCAAACGGAGCGTTCGATTTCAGTAATGCCAAAAATTTGTTTATTTTTCACTATGGGGGCAAAACCTGGATTAAGGACAAAGTTAGCACTCCACAACTGAGTTTTTCAATTTTTCATAGTACGCTAATCAACCTAACGCCCAAAGCCGGAAGTTATACAGTAGGCTATACCTACAGCAAGGATTTGGTACACGAAAGAACTTATAATTTTGCCAACTTCGCAATGTCAAATACGTGTTACTTGAATCTGTTGACGTTGCGACAACTTTCCTTTGCTTTGCTGAGTACATACTCAGTGACACCATGCCTGCCTAGACAGAACGCCGCCCCACCATAGACGCCCCACTCCGCATGGCTTGACGCAATATCTACATATCTATCAGATCCAGATGAATAATGACGAATCCTTCCGCTGACACGAAATCTTGCGGCAAGTCACACTACCGCACCATAGGGCTTCCGTGTTGTGCTGGCTTTGTCCTTCGTTCCACTCCACCCCCTACCGCTTTCCGTTGCTTCTTATCCCTCTTTGCTGCAGATCGGCGCTGCTGGCGGGAGATCCTTGGAAAACATAGTTCTTCCGTTTCCTGCTGGCATTATGGCATTCGCCTGTACTACTCTTTCTACCTTCCCCATCGCTCAAAGAAAAAGTTGTTTGCTGCATTTGCAACGGTGTAATGTACAACTGTTCCTACTTTCTCACTTTGCGTTGCATGTGAGATGAGATCTTATGTACGTTACGTGCCCTATTACAGTCTCTAGGAAATTAGATGCTGCAAAAAACCACCGTTACGAGAGGGGCGAACAGTAGCAGCCTTCTTCTGAAATCTGCGGCTGCTTTTTTGCTGACGCATTTGGCTTGCTTTGAAATTTTGAGCCACACAGCTGCTTAAAGTTTTGACGGCGCAAGAAACGACTCGGCTTAACCCGTCCTCTATTTCGCAGGTCGCCGCGACCAAAATGCGACCCCAGACGACAAAATTGACAAAGTGTCCAGAACGCCATCGGTAGCATTTTTGGAAAAATTGTTTGCAAAAAAGCGACCAAAATGCGATCGCATGCGACTCACATGCGATACAAATGCTATACGAATGCGCTACTAATGCGATACAAATGCGATCGCATTTTTGTCGCACTAGGTCGCATTTTGGTCGCGGCGACCTGCGAAATAGAGGAGGGGTTAAATATAGTCCCTCTCAATAACGTGTTGCTCATTAGGCGGGTTTAGGTCTAATAAGTCATCAGATGGTGTTTGTGGATTACAAAAAAGTCGTGATAGATAGTGCATGGTTATTTGAAATTATTAGCCTCAACCAGGCAAAAGCAAAATTTGTTCTGAATTTATGAGCCCTCGCATGGATAATTTGCCGCAAAAGCATGCCATGTCCTAGGCTTTTCTGACTTGAACACATTATTCATGGTGTCACATACGCCAAAATTACTGGTAATTTCCAAACGAGCTACAGCTAAAGCCTCATTAATAATAACGTGAAGTATGTGCGAGTAAGCCTTACGTCTATTTTGTCACTTTTCCGATCGTTGCGGGATCGTATGTACACCACCGTAGTCAAAAATTATGGTTCCCAAATATGCGCAGCATAGGTCATGCAATTGTCTGTGTGTCTGTGTAGGTGAAAAATGCTTCTGCCGCATGATGTCCCTTCTTTTAAATGAAAAAAGTGAACTTGATGAAATGTGGTCGCTTCTCTTTTGAATCACAGCAAGAAGTATATATTGCGAGCTACGTAGGCGAAGTACATTTTCGCAAGTCAACTTGTGGTGCAAATTAGCTGGCTGCCACCACAGCTTTAGCAGATTGGCTGAAACATAGCGTTTTTTTCAGGACTTGCTATATTAGGTTGGTTCTACGATTGCTTTTGCATCTTCGATTTTTTGTTTTCTCCTTTCAGCTTCGGTTGGCTCCTCAAAATAAAAAATAGTTGCCGTCCTACTTGACTTGACTTACTGCGGCCTATAGTGTGCGGATATGGTACGTGAAATTAGCTTTTCGAGATCGAAGAAGCCAGGAGGAAGCAGTCAAACTTTATTGTCACCAGAAGAGCGTAGTGGAGACGGAGAGTGGAGGAAATTATGACGTTTCGTCAGTATCAGAGAAAGAGAGAGAGGGAGGCGGTCGCTTTTTGACCCAAGAGAGCGCCGCACTGTCTCACAGGCGGCCGCTTCTGTGGAGCAGCAGCATGGTGCTGACGTTTGCGCATTTTGCTGGGCATAGTGCGCATATCTAACCGGAGGCAAAAGCTCTCCGGTCTCGATTCGACCCTCTCAGAATACTTTGTACTATTCTGTTTACCAGGCTTTTTTCAATATGGTGCCAGCCAACCATGCCGCATGCTTACTTCCTTTTAAAACAACAATCTAGGGTCGACGCGAGACAACTATATAAGCAAAACTTGCAGACTGCGGAAGAGACGATCTGCAAAGGCTCTGCAACAAAATGTGGAAAGTTGGAAACGTCACAACAGAGTCGCAACAAACCGTAAACAGTATCCTGCTGATCTGATATGAATTGTGCTTATCGACCTTCACATTACGGTAATATCAGAGCACGGACTTATTACGCCACCAACGCAAAGTCAGCCGTTGGCGTACTTCTGCATGATATGCTATGCGCACTCGCGTACATCGAAATGTTTGCTGATATGGCAGCCAATGCGCATGTAATGGTGATGCGATTGAAGGGCAGGCGCTCCGCGTTCCTCATGCTTCAAATTTCCCTTGGTTCAGGCTTAAGCTTGTGAAGTACAGTACGTACATGTATGCTCGTTTGCTTCTCCTCGCCTTTTAAACTTTGTATTGTATCCAATATTCACAAATTCCTGGCGCGCTTTTTTCGTCCCGTCTTTTCCTCTCCTCTTGGCATTCAGCAGAGATTACGGTGGGAGGTCGACCAGAATGCGAAATAAGCGCAGATATCATCGCACATATCTCCCGGATTAGCTATAAGGCTGCCGTCTTCTTTCCTTTGAGCATCAAATTTTGCTATTGGCAAGGGCCTGCGCACATGAAGAATTCACATACTGTATGTACTAGTAGGTACCTCTGGTAATACTTTACGCGGCTTTGCTTCCTCTGTTTTCAGTAGTGGTAAGCAACGCGCAATAATGGCAAATTCCAGAAGCTTGGTACAGTTATAATAATTTCCATATACCGTAATACCGTACCGTACATACCATACAGTACGTACGTACTCTGCGTTGTGATAAAGAAGGCCGCTGCGGAAGATTTCCGGTGTGCGGAATATTTCCAGTGGCCGAATAGAGTACCCATTTCCATCCAGCTCTGATCCATAACATTTTGCGCAATCAGGGATGGCCAAACTGTTAGAAATTTATGAGACTCTAAATCACATTGCTGCACATTTTCTTTAAATCTATTGCTTCGTCGTGACTTGTACTTTATGCGGGTAATGCGCCGTTTGTTCTTGTCCATGCGGGTCCGCGTTGTATCGTGCCATAGTGTACTATTCTTTACCTTATTTATGACAGCGGCTTTGTGATTTCATGCTGCGCTCGGGCACCGTAGCTCCGGACATTTTACTGCTATTTCTCGACAGAGACAAATGACCTATTTTGTTTCAGAGATAAATGATACATGATACGAACGACAGGAAAGTATTAGACTACAGTTGCCTGCCTGCCATCATGACCACTGTTGCTGAGAGATTGGCGCTGCGGCTTATTTGTCTTTCCTATGTGTACCTGGTTGTTCCAATGGGAAGCTGTCACTAACTGACCCAATGAATGCGCTATTAATTTCATCAGCTGCATAGTCACAGATAAAAAAAGCCAAATGGAGATCTCAAATTCTACAGCCAATGACAGCAATTATCTTGCAACTGCAGACTGCTTAGCAATACCGATGAATTTTCTCCAAGTGAAGTTCTGGCTGGTGGCAGTATTCGGCAGTTCCATCGCAGTGATGTCCACACTGAACAACAGTCTGCTGACCTACATGTTCATCACGCGACCACAGTTCTGGCGTAACAATCTCTTCTACATGGTCTTTCTGGCTTTCTTCGACATCTTCCTATCTGTCTCCTACATCCTGGTCATGGGAGTGAATGTTCTAGCAGAATACATGCAGAGCCCCCTGCTAAATGATACATGGCACAGCTATTTGAGGTATGTACACGTATACGTAGTTCTACGTTGTCTACGCAGCATGTATATACTTACATACGTACTATACGTACTGTACGTACATACAGTACTTTGTAAACGCGTCGAGTAATGCAGCTGCGACGAAAAAGCTACAGATCCGTCATTATTGGCTTTTTTAGGCCTTTATTTACCATTTGTCAAATAACCATGACCACCTCTACTTTCCTCATTGTCGCTGCGACATTTGAGCGATTTCTCAGCACGCTCCAATCTAATTGGATTCGCTTCTCCATAAGGACGCGTGGTGTCGCCATTGCAGTCAGTATTACTGCCGCCATTCTCTTCAAAGGCACCATGTACCTGGAGATTCAAGTAACGGAAAAGGTGGCCTGCACTGGAACAATGGCTGCACATGACATACGCCCGATCACATTCACAGGTTCCTGGCGCTTTTGGTATGGAATCGTCTGGCAGTTGTACGTGCGTAAGCTGATCACCGTCTTCGCGCCTTTCATCTTCCTCTCCTACGCCAATTTCCGCATCGTACAGACGCTGAAGCGCAAACAAACTTCGGTGATGCGCTACATTTTGGCCGGAATCGCGCAAGGCGGTCGAATGCCGGGCGAGTACACGTCCAGAGATGACGTGAGAGCGGCTACTCGCATGCTAATCCTCGTGATCACCGCGTACTTGCCCTCCAACTTCCTCGATTGCCTCCTTTCCGTGTGGACGGAAGTGGACGCCGAAGGCCTTAATCAAGTGTCCGGTGGTCGATTCTATGCATTCGCCTCGGATGTCGTCAGCATTTTGACCGTCAGCGCCGCTGCTCTTCGCCTTCCGATCTATTTGTATTGCAATCGCAAGATTCGCGCTGAACTCGCGGATGTCACGCGAAACTTCTGCAGCTGGCTCGTTTGCCTTCGTCAGGTGCGGCTAATTCGACGGCTGTCGCGTCGCAGTTTCAGTAGTACAGCTCGCGGACGCTCGCCCAAGCAAAAGCAGCAACGTCCAGAAAGACTGGAAATTCCTGTCACTGCTGTTGGACGTAATAATACGATGGAATCGAACGGAGCTGCGCTGTTGAGCAATTCGCCAATCATCGAACTGGCAACGCTAGCTATGTTTGCACCGTCGCCCACCACGAGTCAACGATCACATGATGATCATGATAGATATGATTTGATTACCAGGTCGAAGACGGAGAACGATGTCACAACTGCAACATTATTCGGCGAAACTACGGACAAGAAGAAATTCGCCAGCTATCATGACGGGTTGACGTTGAAGCCAAATGAAGGGTCGTCTGTAGCCGAAGACACGGCAGAAACTGGCCTTATGTCGAATTCTTCGTCAAGATGGACTCCTCTGGGATCGATTCGATTCGACGAAGGGTCGCTACATGTCTGAATAGTGAATAATATTACGCGCAGCGTTCAGTATGGGTACTGAAATATACTGCTGCTGCCCTTCCATATCATTCAAACTACCTAACCTATTCTAATTATGTTTTAACTGTACGTCTTTTTTTGTAAAAGTTTTTGACCAATGTCACACTGCAATACAAAATATTTGCGAAAAGAAAATGTACCAGCAGCGCACTGACTATAACTTTATTGATAAAGAGGCTGTCACCCCTCTGCTTCTTGAACAATAATTGTTTTATTCAAATTCGTTTCCCAGTTTCCTCGGGTCGACCTCTTCTCATTTGGCCTACTATAATGCACTATATTGTTTTCGTCACGCCAGCTCTGTTTGTGTGGTGCGTGGTGCGTGTCGTCATCCAACGCTTTTCCTTTGTTCGATTCGATCTACCTATCCTCCCTTCATATTTCTTTGGCCTGCTTCTGTGTTTATCAAGACAAGATGAAGTTCTTCGTCCTCTTCTGCCTTTTCGGCCTGCTCTGGGCTTCGGAGGAAGAGCAGGCGCCGACGGAGTCTGAGAAGTCAGTTTCAACATCCAATCCGCACGCCGATATTGTTCCGGTACGAATATTGTTTGCGGCTTTTGCTGACAATTTTGTTGATAAATCGGATGAATCCGCATCGAGTTTTTGATCTTCACTTTCTCCTTTTCAGAAGCTCGAAGGCCGTTGTCAGTTCTATGCGTTCATCTACAAGCTGCGTACTCAGCTCTATCAGCAGCTGCCCAATGACGTCCGTTGCTCAATCACTGGACATCGATGCTCCGTCCCAGAAGGTGTGTACATGTTTGTGTACAGTATGCGAAAAAACACATTGTAGGTACATATGTATGTACTGTACATATGAACGTACTGGCACTTCTTCCTCCTTTTGGTGTTTCCACATTGATTTGATCTCCATTTCTTATGTTTCCGCAGGGGTCTCCTTCACCTACAAGATGATCCCTGGCACTGTGGACCTCGTGACCCGTGCGGGAAGCGTGTGGGACCGTGGTGTGACCCTGGCTCCAGTGAACCCCGGTCGCTTTCTCCGCTTTACATGTGCCGAAGGCGGTCGACTGAACCTGATCGACTACGAGCTCTCCCCGCAGCACGAGATGCATCCACTGCCTGTGGTGGAGGATGTGGTGTACATCAAGTCCGGATCTCGACCTCTGTCCGAGTACATCGTCCCCATGGCTCGCAAGGGAGAAATACCGGTACGGCGAACGAGCAGTATGTACGTACAGTCATACCTACGTCTACACCTACACAATGTACAGGTAGCCCCCTATGCATAGCCCCCCCCCCCCCTATGCATAGCCCCATATTGGCAAAACATAAAAAATGCCCTATGCATAGCCCCCCCTATGCATAGCCCCATTATGTACTGTAGGGTACCTGAACCTACCTATATAAGCTGGTCATAAGCTACCCATAGCCACTGTCCCACACAAAGTTAAGAAGCCCATAAGGCCATAAGCCTCCTTGGGGGTGTATTGTACTAGAATAACCCAGTTTTGACCTCAATTATGCCCTAAAACACGTGCTTTTGACCTAAAAAATGTCTCTGCGCACCTCTCAAAAACATAAAAATATCCCATGCATAGCCCCATATAGGACCTCTCAATTTTTGCACAGGTAAATAAATACGGTAACATCACATTGGTCTACTACTAACTAAGAAGTTCGTACACTACTATGTCTATGGTGTTTGGCAGGTGCCCGACTGCCGTTTGTACACGCCAGTCTCTTCGTTCATCCGCGCAGCCAACGCCAAGATCCCCGGCGCCTGCACGTTCCAGGGCGTCTGTGACTTCAGCGAGGCTGACACGTGGGTGTACCGCGCTTCGGAGCTGATCTACTACTTCACCAGCGACACCACCATCGAAACCGACTACAATCTGCGCTACACCTGTCTGCCCAACCACGTGATCGAAGCCGCCGGATTCTCCAAGCGAGTTCTGGAGCTGCGCGACGTTCGCGTCATCTCCAACCCCACCATCGACCTGGAGAGCATCCAGGAAGAACTGACGCCAGGCAAGCCAGAGGAAGACCAAGACGAGATGAAGAAGATGGAAGAAGCGATGGAGGGCAAGAACATGGAAGAGAAGATGGAGAAGAGCGAGGAAGAAGAAGAAGAAAAGGAGAAGATGGAAGAAGAAGAGAAAATGAAGACGGAAGCAGAAGAAGAAGAGAAGAAAATGAAGGAGGAGGAGCAGACGGAAGAGAAGGAGAAGATGGAAGAGGAAGAAAAGAAGATGGGAGAAGAAGAAGAACCCGAGAAGGAAGGAGAAGAGCCGGCCGAACATAGGCGACGTAGGCGATTCGCTTAGACCACACGAACATCACCTCTACCTATGTACGTACGTACGTACCATGCCTGGGACTCTCTTCTCTCCTCACTCTTGCTTTCTATACCGATTCGGTTGTGAATTTCTTGTTCATAGCTTTGTTAATGTATTCGGACGTACAGTAACCTCACTCCTCATTTCGCCCGCAGTGCCATTAATTTTATGGGTACCGGTACGTACGAATAGTTCTGCATTGCATGGCACCATCCACATCCACCCCACGAGCGGTGATTTTTTAGTTGAATATTGATAAAAAAAGTACAATACATGTGCAAGATCGCATACAGTAATGCTGTGCAAACAAAGCAGCTATGTTATGTACAGTTTGCAATATGGGAAGTCGCACGTTCAATATCAGTAGAGTACAGCAGTACTATTTAGATTCAAATGAGGAATCTTTCATCTACCAAACTGGTGCGAACGAGGCGTTTAGTGCCACCCAACATTCGAAATTTACGCACGATAGTAGCTACCAGGTAGGTGACGAAAGCAGCTAAAAGGTAGTCGTGAGCGATGAGATCAACAATGCAGAACAAAAGGATGTCGAAGGAGAGCTGTGTCCACTCGTGACCATAGAGAAAAGCCGCCGTATATGCCGCTTCAGTTGGATCCCTGAAAGCGCGAACAGTCGGATTTTATCAGATGTGCGAACAGGCACATGAAATGTCTGGCATAACCTGTAAAAGATTCCCATTTGAGCAGTGTCGGCAAATTCAAAATCCAGTATAGCTTCAATGAAGCTTCGATTTGCGATGGAGTAGCTGGCAGAGATGGTGTGCAGCTTGTTGATGAATCCCTGGAGATAATTGTTCATTCGTTGGTACACCTGGATGACGTTGTCAGTTTTGGCTGTGACTGCGTCCACACCGCTCAGTCGATTCAGAACTGCGTTCGGGTTGCGCAAAGGAAGCAGGATTTTCTCGTATTCCTCGCGAAAGCGATGCGGCAGCGCAGCGACAAAACATTGCTCATCGCTGTTCGGCTCCAAGCCCCGCTGACTACACCGGTTGTCCTGAAATATTATGAGACAGTACTGCACGCAAGTCAACGATTAGTTTGGTCAACCAACAGATTCCCAAACCCTTTCTCTTTGCAGCATCTCATTGATTTCCTTCATGTTTGTGTCAGCATATCCATGCACAGATCTGCCATGGATGTAGTAACCGTACTGCGGTCGAGTGAGGCAAAGTACGCTGACGTTGCTGATGGAACAGAGGTCCATGAAGCTTCGAAAATGATCCACGAAACATCTTTCCACAATGAACATGTTGACGGCCCACTGTACGAATCCAATGAGTAGGTACAGGCTGGCTGCGATGGCAAAGCGCGCCATACGGGAATCTTGAAATTCTGGTGGGGCTTTTTCTAAGCGAAATCGAGGGAAGCTTTGCTTCGATTACGTGAAATAATATCACACTTTTTATTGGTGATGGTGCTGGTTATTCAATCATGTACACCTAATACTTACCTATGCAAAATATTACATAACATACCCAAGTTCATTCCAGGTTCCACAATGGTCAGTCGCTCGAAATGTAGCACCTCCAAGAAGAAAATCATCAGGAAGAGCTGGAGTACATAGCTGGTTTTTCGATATCCCTGCAGCTCGTTCCATTCATTGGCTACCAAGTAGGTGCGCCAGATTGTGATTGGGCTTTCTTTGTTGACTGGCGATCGACCGTTGGTGGTGGATCGAAGTCGCTGTTCCAATTCTCCGCCTTCTTCCATCCGCTGCTCCTGTTCACCTGGAGCAGATGGTGGATCGATAGTATGTGGAATCACTTGACCCCTGGATCGCTCCCAATCGATGAAGAACGTCTCGCAGCTGACCTGCTCCAGCAGCAAATGAAGCATCTCAATTGCTTTCAATCCAGCCGCCACACTCAAGTATATGATAAAAGATTTCTCCTGCGTCGGAGTTAGCAGCAGGTAGACAACGGTCAACTGGTTCTTGTAAGCCAGAGTTATCCATAGACAGGCGCACAGCATGACAACAAAGAAAACATCCGATAGCATGCCCGCCACGTAGAACAACATTTTGACGATGGCGCTGAAGTCTACCACCGTTTTTCCTGCACGTTTCGCCCAACTCCAAGCCTTCAACATGCCCCAGAGCGCAGCCAGTGAACAGAGAACGCCCATTGTAATCTCCAGGTCCTTCTCATGCCTGCTCGTGGACATGTAATATTCCACAGCAAATTCTATGTCTACCAAAGGGTTTGACTTGAACTGATCGTAGCTCACTTCGCCGTACTGCAAAGTGAGGTAAGGTGGTAGTATCATGCCGTTTTTGCTCCGTTTCAACTCGATATTCAACTGTATCAGCTTGGGATAGCGCACGATGGTGGCGGGTGCGTCCAGGTTTTCTTTTCCAGCCACGTTGTCGATGAGGAAGAAGCGAGTTGCCAGCGTCCAGAGAGTGCGATCTTCTGGCTCCGGTGGAGGTTGAGCTTCCGGATTGCCAGGCATGTTCAACAGCAGAACGGGAATCGGCCACAGACGAGTCGTAGGTTCTCCAACAGTGAACGCTGTAGTTTCCGCGTCGTATTCCAGGTATAAATTGTAAAAGAGTAGCTGGTCCTCTGTTCTGTTCCATAGTTCCTGCACCGACCACTGGCATTTCTGTCGATATCTTTGTCCGAATCGAAAGGCCGCGTCCAGAACCGCCTGAGGAGATCGGCACAACTGCAGATCGCCTCCGGAAAGCTTGTGAAGTCCGTGAAACCTGCCGTCGAGCCCGTATATCGCCGCAACCAAGCGTAGACGCGAGTTGGGATTGGAAGGGTTGAAAGTATAGGAGACAGGGATGCCGAGATCGTCTAGTATGGCATTTGCGCTGGTGCCCGTTAACAGGACATTGGGCAGACGACTGAAAAGAATAACGTACGTACACATTAAAAAAGATCCAAATGATCGTATCGAAATAATATGTTGGTTCATCGCATGGTTGGCAGAGATGTCACATATATGTCACTCATATGATATAGCTATTGTACTGTACATACCTTGTATACTCTATGTACGTATATGTACATGTAGTTCCGTATGCGTTGCGTGGGGTTATTTGGGCATCTGGGGACCAATGTTACAAATTTACGTTACAACGCCTAGTTCACACATAAGACTATACATACAGTATAAACCAACATGTTACCTACGTAGACGTACCTACCTGTCTCCTCCTGTGCTGGTGCTAAACTGAAGGTACAGTTTGCAAGCATCACTGTTGGGATTGTAATAGTTCAAGACGCACAAATTGGCTAGAAGATTACAAGAGGAGACGTTTGTGCGATGGCAGAGCGGAACGCTGGCTCGCAGATGCTGCGTGGCATAGGCGCTGCTCACGCGACCAGAATCGAAGAAGGTTGTGTAGAGATCCGAAGTGACCGGAGGCAGCTGAAAGCGCTTGTTCGTCTCCGACGATTTGAAACAGATGCCACCGGAAACTTCGCCATTTTCGCATTGGCAATTGATTCCGATGAGGCTGGGATTGCACGGCTCGCAGCCAGTTCCTGCAAAACACGTACAAAATCAGCAGATAAGCTGAAATCATCGCAGTACGTACGTATGTACGCGCGTCGCGTACAGTCATAACAGCAAGCACACACATACGGTTACGTGTGTAGGCAGTAGTAGGCAAGTAAGTATACGCGTCACGAGCGGGATTTCCGAGTAGCGCAACCTTTTTCGTGCGTAAAATTGGTGTCTTTCTCAAGAATTTTTGTCTGTGCTAATTTGCGCGAAAGCCTTGTGCGACTGCAAAAATGTCCCGGCATTCTTTCAATGACATGGACTGGAGTGTGTACTGAACTGATGGCCTCACTCGAAGCTGTAGGGGTTGTGTTGGATCGGCATAAGCTGCACCATTGCGTCGTCTCTGCAAAGCCCTCGATTTTTCTGTAGCGCAGAAATTCCAATGGTTTGGAGCAGGCGGGACAGGACACGGCGCCTGGTCCTGTGGTGTTTCCGCACGGCATGCAGAGCATTCTGTCAGGGGTGGGGACAGTGCCCGCTGGGCATTTCTCGCATCTCACATTGTCGCCACCGTAATCCTGCACTGTGCGATATCCTGGTTTGCAGACACAGCGCAGACCATCCGCGCTTCTAGTCTGAGTGTCCGAGGAGCAATCAACGCATTTCAAACTGGACGCCTGATAGAACTGATCCGCTTCACAATCCTTCGGAGTGAGCATTGGAATTTCAAATCCTATACCCTGCCCTGCGGTCTTGTCCGCTAAGAAACAGCTCAGGATCAGGAGAGCCCACTGCATTTTGAAACTTTACTGATAAAATCTTCGGTTATTCAACATCAAGAATAAACAAACCCGGACAATACCCACTGTTGCCAAGGCGACAGAAGCCACCGTATCAGTCTACTTTTAGTAGGTACATACATTCTTTATACGAAAGGCGTGGTGGCGTACGTACGTTACGAGTCACATTTTATACGACACTCTATACACAAGTATGTGTATGATTGCGGATAGCGAGAGCTGCGCACAATTTTTTCAATAATAATCGCAAATACGCAAGTACATACATAGGTACTTATTGCACTTATAATCGGCACTACACATACATACCACTACGCCACTACTACTAAGCCATATTGATAATTTGGCATGTGTGCTCCGCAAGACAAAGCCACTCAATTGCTCAAGAATGCAGCTCACCAACTACTAGCAAAGGCTAATAGATAGCTAATAATGCCCTTATATGTACGTTACGTAGTACAGTTAACAGTACATACGTGAACCACTAGACCTACATATAATCAGTTGACAGTGGGTGCATGACAGGACAGGGCACTAATCAGAAAAAGAAGCAATGCTGCTATTTCGCGTCAATTTGGTGGTCAAGCTGACCTTGCTTGTATCTGTTTGCTATCTTGTTTTCAATTCCATCCAGTACGTGCAATCAACGTGCCGGCGAATCAAAATTCCATTCTTTCACCCCGACAAAGCGGCCGTTAAGACGAAAGATGCTTCCGGTGCCTTGTCGCATCCTGAACTAGTAATGAAGCGGATGGTAGAGAAAGCGGCGAGAAGCTCCGGTGATAGCAACACCGTACTGGTTACAACCGCGAATTTTGCATATCTGGACTTATTTAAGAATTTGGTAGGCTCGGTTCGCCATGCGGATCCAGAATTGGTCAATATGGTTCTTGTCATAGCAGAAGAAGCGAAAGCCTACAGCTACCTGAAGGAGCATCACCCTGACGCTGTGCTTCCTTACAATGCTGAGCTGCAAGGACCCACGGATGCACTGAGCTTTCAGTCCAAATCGTACAAAAGAATCGTGTCTCAGAGACCCGGATATCTACTCGAGTTAATTCAGCACAATGTGACGGTTCTGTATCAGGACACAGATACGGTATGGGTGAAGAATCCACTGCCTTACTTGGAGAAATACGCGGAAGTGAGAAGTAAGTAATAACGTTTGTATGCACGTGTAAAAGCTCAAACACCAATAGTTAGCAAAACAACTAATAGCAGAAAAAAGGCCCTGCCTGTTTTTAGATGGTGAAATGCTCATTACACCGGACGCGCATCCCAATTACTACATGAGTAAAGAGGACCGTTTGAAGCTGAACACAGATATCGCCACCCAATGTCACGGTGGCTACTGCTGTTCCTGCTTCCTGTATCTGCGACCCACATTGAAAGTGCGGGAGTTTCTGACGGCCTGGCGCGACAGCGTGAAAACGCCGGATCTTCTCCAGTGGAAAATGAACAAGGTGCTCAAGGACATGTTGGGCCAACTCCGCTACAGGGTCCTGCCACCTGACTTGTTTCCAAATGGCATGTTCTTCTTCAACTGGGGATACTTCAATCGCTCAGGCATCCAACAGCCCCTCGTCGTTCACAGCAATTTCATTGTGGGACACAAAGGGAAAGTGAGCAGATTTCAGAGGCACAATCTCTGGTTTCTGCCTACAGTCAACGATACGAATGCATCATCACCATTGTCTTCATGAACACACAAAAAACGTCTTTGTGTGAATAGTGTTTCTGAGGTTCAATATTGAGTGACCTTCTCTATTAGATTTGATTTTCGTATCTATGTATCTGGCGTAGTGGCATGACAAAAACGACCCGCCGAAAGAACGTCCGTA